>APFE031659406.1:50226-63712 GCA_000404065.3 Pinus taeda
TTACCACTCCTCAAACTCTCAAGATAGAAGGACATATCAAGAAGAAAAAGGTTCAAGAAGTGAAAGATCACATCGAGAAAGAAGAAATGAATCCAACCATATCTTGTAATGCATTGGCCGGAGTTGCCACTCCTCAAACTATCAAGATAGAAGGACATTTCAAGAAGAGAAATGTTCAAGAAGTGAAAGATCACATCGAGCATCGAGAAATGAATCTGACCATATCTTGTAAAGCATTGGAAGAAATTACCACTCCTCAAACTCTCAAGATAGAAGGACATATCAAGAAGAAAAAGTTTCAAGCAGTGAAAGATCACATTGAGAATCAACAACAAGTTTTGTAACTTTTAAAGGATAATGCCACTTTGGTGCAGAATCGAATGAAACAATAGGTAGATCAACATCGCAGTGATTTTTTTTTGATGTAGGTGATTGGGTATTTTTACGGCTACATCTCAAGCAAGCTATTTATGAGAAGGAAATGTTGGCAATACTACATGTACTTAAGAAATGCCGACCTTGCCCAATGAGAAGACACTTCAAGGTAAAAATGGATCATGATAATCTTTTTTAGAACAAATATTATCTCTGGAAGAACATAAAAAATGGGTCACAAATATGGTGGGTTATGACTTTGACATCATCTACAGAAGAGGGAAGAAAATTTTCGTTGCAGATGCACTCTCAAGAAAGTATGAGGATGTGGTAGCATTGTTTTGTGCTATTATCTAACCAGATTGGATAAATAAAGCAAGGGATGAATGGAAGAAGGACAAAGAAGTGTGGCCACTCATTCAAAAGTTGCAGAATATCCCAATTCAAACAATATTGCTAGAACTTGAAGAGGAAGGAAAAATCATATTGGAACTTGGAGCAGTCACAGAAACAATAACCCGACAGTTACGAAATCGAACAATTTCAGAGTATCTCATTAAGTGGAAGAACTTACCTACTAAATATTCCACATGGGAGGACAAGAATTTTATAGAGAAGCATCAAGAACTACTCAAGCGTTGAGGACAACACTTTTTGAAGGAGAGGGGCATGTTAGGCTCCTATACTACTAGTGTAACCCCTTATTGTTATTAGTACAACCCCCTTATTATATTGTTGTACCCATATAGTCCCCATATTGTTATTATTGTGCCCCATAGAAGCACACTATTGTTATTATTGTTCCTTTACATTATTATTGTTATGTCGGTTCAAATTATATTATGACCCCTTTGACTCCTATATACAGAAAGGAGGTCTTGTCATTTGTATCATACAAGAGCTCTTCATTTGTGTAATGTAAAGGAGGTTTCCCCCTCGAAGAGGCTTATTTTGAAGGCGTTGATCTCTCTTTTCTATCTTTTTTTGAGCTTGTCTCATAATAGAATCAAACATGACTCGAATCCAACTCATAACGTAGGAATCAACGACTTCTAAATTGATGAATAGGGATTCACAGTGACAACTACACATGAAATGGAAGAATTACTTCCAACACACGTGCCATTATGGATGAAATATTAGTGAGCGTACGTTGAGAGAGTCCCAACATATGAATGTCCATCTTGATATCGATCACGACCACGAGCAACAAACCATGTTGCCCTTCCTCCTAAAGTCAATGCCTCGACCGAGTTTGGTAAAGGATAGGGTGTTCCCTCTTATACAACTGAAATGATGATATGGGTGGAATGATGATATGGATGAAATGATGGTATGGTAGGACAAATGCTACAAAATAATTAAGCTATTGTAAATGCACGAAAAAACAACTTATGGTTTGTGCGGCAAGTCAGTGCTTTTCAATGCTGCTTACCGATGCATGTTTTCAACACACTTGATCCAGGTTTCAATATCTGAAGTAGCAAGGAATGAAAAGGATGCAAGTACAAACCACTAAGGCTGGTGATCCTTATGTCTCACCATGAGAAGCACAATCTAGTCCTAGCCCTCCAGTGGAACCCTCTATTATACATGTTGCGCGAACCTCCTTAGGCTGATATATCAATCGAGGGACAGGGTGTTGGGTCGTATGAAACTACCAACACTGTTTAGAATGGAACATCCTATCCCTCACTAAGGATGCAGATTCCAAAGCTTACCCCAGTTTGGTTCAAGGTTTCGAAGTGAAGCTTCTCCAAGACTAGCGAAAAATCAATTCATTTAAATGACAATTAGGTTTCTTCTTCAAATAATACACCGAATTTCAATGTGTATAGAACTGATGAAATAACAATGCAATACAATGAGCCACCTTTCATTCAAGCCGAAAACACTTTAAACAAAAAAAAAACCGAGATCACTACAAAAGATAGACCACATGAGAAAGTTCAGACCACCCAAAACGAAGTTTGAGAAAGTGCATACAACTATGCTTTTAAAGTTTCCATTGTGAACACTATGAAATTAGGGTTGATTGCCAATCCCTGTAAACTACATTCACAAAATAGGTTAAAAAATGGATTTTATATGAGATTGGAGCAAATTAAACATTGAAGCATAGAAGCCATTAAAAATATCAGTAGCCGTACGTCTCTGCTCATGCAACTATATATTGTGGTAAATATAAAGTTATGCAAAGTCTATTATATTGGTGAAAAAGACAACGATCGAGAAGAAAAGAACATAATCCATAAGGCAAGGTGTCCTCAACGGCATACAACTTCACAATGCCCTCCAACTTCTTAGTTAACTTCTGGTCCCTTATAGGAAAATTATGAGGGTATTATTCATGGCCTACCAATGAAAACTAGAGATCCAAAATAGAAATAGAGAAAAACTAAGATAACAACCTCATAAGGAACTGCCACATTTATATTAACATCTAAACAATTTTTAAAATGTAGAGGCTTAAAATTGAAGAAAATGCAGTTTCTATGAGAAATATAAATAGATTCTGCAAGGATAGGAATAGATCTATACAAGAACTAAAAAATTTGCAAATATTCAAAATATTGTATACCTAAAGTAATTATGGAATCAAATAACTAACACTGTTTAAAAAAAATCAAGATTCCAAAAGTCATAAGACTCTTCTTAATAACTCAGCATCTGAAAAGCTTGAAAGATTAAAAAAAGTATTGGAAAGTACTTTATGTCAAGCCCACAAGATAGCAATGGAAGCCGAATCTAGATTAGATGAGTTCTCCTTGATTCAAAGAAGGAACAATGATGATGGTATTCTTCATGGCCTACCAATGAACAATAGAGATCCAAAATAGAAACAAAAAAAACCCTAAGATAACGACCTTATAATAAATTGCCACATTTATATAAATATCTAAATAACTTTTAAAATGTAGAGCCTTAACATTGAATAAAATGCGGTTTCTTTGAGAAATATAAAACAAATTCTGCAAGGATAAGAATAGATCTATACTGAAAATAAAAATTTGGAATTTTCAAAATATTGTATAACTAATGTAATTATGGAATTTAATAATAACACTCATTAAAAAAAATCAAAATCAAGATTCCAAAAATCATAACACTTTTATTAATAATTCGGCATCTGAAAAGCTTGAAAGATTAAAAAAATATAAGCAAAGTACCTTATGTGAAGCCCATAAGATAACAATGGACGCCAAATCTAGATTGGATGAGTTCTCCTTGATTCAAAGCAGTTCTTTTTTTGGCAAAAAGCTAAGGAAAACAAGACGGTTATTAAAAACGATAACTATAATAATCCCGTCACCAGGGAAATGAAAAACAATAACAATAATAATCTCGCGACCAATGTCACATCTACCTAGGCTTGATTTCACATTGAATGCAAACCTCCCTCCATGTACGTGGCATTTGTTTACAAATCTTCGTCGATAATTTTTTAAAAATTTTAATGCCAACTCCACTAATTTGTCGGTGGTTCAATCTATTCATATATCAATACTTTTCATTATCTAATCCATTTCCAATGATTTTCAGGCGGTGTTATCCATCACAAAAAACTAGAATTAGAATTAGAAACCATCGATAAGTTGTATTTCAAATAATACACTCCTTATTGTTATTTCTCATAATATTTCATTTTCTTTTTTTATTTCAATAAGTTTTGGGTTTATCAATACTGTAATTTTACAACAATTCAGAAAACCCTTATGCACATATTTTACTATATCAAATGGTATTTTAATCCTTCGTCCACATAAATGGTGAAAACACATATGTTATTGTATCTTGGACAAATATAAAAATTTGGAGTGCTTGTCACAAGATTGTTACGTGGTGTGACAAGACTATTTCTTTACCGAGTGCATCAAGGACGTCGACTAATGGAGAAATAAATTGACCCTAATTATAGCCACAATAACCCTTCGCCGCAGAACTGCGTAAATGGCGAGTGTGACAACAATATTTCTTTGGCCAGTGCGTTAAGGACATCGATTAGTGGAGGACATCAAAGTACAGGGGGGACTAGCGGTGTTTGTTAAGGTGTGATTTTGAAGATCTCCCTACAAATGAATTTACTCAACTGTACAGATCCGTGTTTTAGCTAAAGAGATGATACCAAAGGTAGCAATTCCCAAGCTTTCTGAGCTTTCTGATCTTATTGAGTATTGTACGTAGCTTTCAAAATGGGCGGACAAGAACGGAGTTGTCTATAATGCGATTTTTTGAGATTCTGGTGACGGAATTCGGCTGAAGAAATTGAGGTTAAATCTTGATTTGTTGCAGTTAAAATGGTTTTTTAACTGCATATTTGGATTCATTACCCTGAAAAACCCCTGGGACGCTTTGATTGTGCAGAAACTAGCTATCAAACTTGGGATTCCAATAAATTGCTGCCGGATTTTGACAGGAAAAAGCCACCGGAAAGGCTTTCAAAAAGTCCCATTATAGACAACTACGACAAGAACTACTACATTTGGTTTGAATACAACAAAATATGTCATTGGCAATAACATAAGAAGGATAGATGGCTGACGAACGAGGTAGAGGTGGTGGTGGCCATACAAATGTGGAGTTAAACACGGTACATCACAGTATGGCTCACAGAGGCTGACGTAGGGCCTCAGTCCATGTAGCCTTGACGTTGGCGGCTGACTTACGTCAGTCTTGCTTTTTCTAAAACAACAATGTTCAACTTTAGAAATTTAATTATTTTTTATGTACGGACTAAAAGATTAGCCCAAAATCATCCCTAAATGTCAATGCAGTTACATAACAATTGTCGAAGGAGACCTTGCTTCATCATGGTATCTTATACATTGTAAATTGGCATTGAAGCTTAAGGTAACCATGTGTGCTCAAGTTTGTGTTTTCAATTTCTCATTTTTTGTTGATCATTCTTCATTATATGTGTCTATCACTGAAATATTTAAACGTGAGTATATGCACTTTGTTGTTATAGAATTTCATTTGGTGATAGATTTAGCATTAATTTCTTATAGTGGAATTCTTGATTCTCAATTCCTCATAAATTTACTTATAATTGGTATTCATCTCAAATTTATTACAACATTTCTCAAATTAGTTTCATTGAAAAACGTCGTATATTACTTTTATGAGCTATTGGTATAAGTTGAAAAGATGTTATTCTTTACTCTTCTTAACTTTTGTTTTCATTTAGGGAATATTACGAGGATCCAAAGAAATAAGGAATTTTTTCTAGAAAAATATGATAGAGATTGAAGCTTTATAGGAGAAACATGTTCTCATAATCGAAATACCTATGTTGAAGGAGCATTAACCATGACCTATCTACAATAATATTAAATCCAAATAGAAGCAAAAATCCATTTGCTAGGGATACGTCAAGCTACAACAAAATCGTTTTTTAGATTATCTCTTATTATTATGTTAGCCAAGTTATGTAATACAATAGAACTCGGCGATACGAAATTGATACTATTAGGAGGATGAATTTTCCACTTCAATAATCCACTTATCCTCCTAATTTATATTGATATGCAGCTCTATTATATATGTATTTATGGTTATGATATATTTGACATGAATCTATTGTGTATCTTTTTCATAACCATGATTGCTACTGTTGTATATGCCTCATTGATCTAATGTGTGTACTTTTCATGTCCATGTTCGCTAATCTTATATCTCATGAATCAACAATGTATTTGATTTGGATTTCATGCTTTTATACAATTGAGCATGGTTATTCGTATAGGGAAGAGAGTACTTGGTTTCTCTTACAATTATCGTATTCGTATGATGCTTGTTGAACTCTTCCTAGGCCCACTTTACTACTTCCTCTTGGATATTATAATGTATTTCATCCATCAAGTTTCCTTATTATATCACATATTTTGGGGCATATATTATAGAAAATTTTGCACCCCACATGCCTAAGATGTTATTGTTGGCCTTCATCCTTGATCTTCCTTTACCAAATTGTATACTACTCTTCATAGAACATATGTACAAATTATAATATGGCTTAGTAAACGTGCATATACATCCAAATTCACTAAAACATATATAAAATGCACACAAACTAACCAATTTTGGGTGGAGTTTATGGGTTTAATAAGTCGATTATTGGTGATATCCCATGTGTAACTCTCCCAACTATCTTACCATGGAATGAATAGCACCACATGGTGGAGCAGAAAGAGGGAACCCCCTCTTATACCTAATTTATGTTTTCATATAAGTAATTGACGTTTCTCATTCCAAAATTTTAAATATCATTTCTCCCTAGAAATGCTTGTTATCATTTAAACCCTATATCATGTTATCATGTGATTGGGGATTGCGACTCATTCTCTTCCTCACCCTTGTTTTGAGATACATATTTGGAGGATAAGTTATATATAGTTCCCTTTCAGGAGGAATCAAGACAAAAGTTTTGAGCATGTTGAAAATGAGGATCAAGCGACTCCATTTCACTATTTCTTGTTAAATTTGAATGACAAGAGAAGTATATTATTTTCTTCCTCCAATACTATATAATTGATTCATTTCATCATGTTTATTCTAAGTATTTAATAGGATAATAGTATTGTTAATCCTACTTACTGAGGGTATTTACATTTAGTTTCTTGTTACTACCATTTTTCTCATGAAAGTTTGTTGTTTCCTATTTGCAAGTTAGAAAGTTTTTGATATTGTAGTTGAATATTAGAGCAAGGAATATGAATATGAGCGTAGCGACTATTCGTTCATATAATCCCTAACATTTAGCATAATTGGTAAATAATTTTTCACCACTTGGTAGTTACTAGAATGAAACAAACTAATATGATTTTCTTCTTTTCTTTTCTTATTCTTTCCATTTATGATATTTTATGCATCCAAAATAAATTAATTTTATTCCTAATTCTTCAAGGTTAGTTGCTGCATAATTGTTTTCCTTTGATTCCATGTGTCTTTTTTGTTACATTGCTAATACATAATAGTTGTTGGTCATTGATAATATCATATTGAATAATAGTTTTGTGATGCACTATCCTATGAATATTTGTAATTATTAAATTTATTTGTTCATAATGTAAAGAGTTGGAAATAATATACATAGAACTTTAATAACAAAATATAAAAATAAAAGGTCTATTTATCTCCAATTACAAATTCTAAGTGATTGGAGGAACTTACCTACGAATTGGCAAATCCTCTTACAAATGTAATGCATTAGACTATTTCTCCACTAAATTCCTCCTCATGGAAAACATGTGAATGTTGACTCTTCATCAAACCATAGGCTTTAACTACAACATATCCATCTACAACTAGCCACCCCATATCTATTAATCTAATGTTATGCTAGATTTTCATAGCCCATTTCCCCAAGCCTCAAAATATGTCTTTCTTCTTCTTCACCTTTCTTATATAGAATGCATCCTTCGTAAGGAACCTTATCCCTAGGATCCACTTGTCATTTTTAATTCATTATTTATCTTGATTTTTCCTTTCATATGCCTTATTTTTAGAATTTTTTCATTTTCTTGGATAAGTATTTTTTATTATTATTATTATTATTATTATTTGATGAATTTTTGTAGCTATGATTGGTCTTCATAATTGATATTATAACCCTTCAAATATATGTAAGACATGTTCTTTGTGTCAACTTTAAGAAGAGGAATTTTGAATTTTTAAATATTTAATTTATGCCTTAAAAATGTAATGTCATCCCCAATTTACCCATGTCAACTCAGCCAAATAGTCACATTGTTTGGGGAACTTCTATTCGGTATAAATAGGCCCCTCATCATAAAAAGAATATTTTAAGGAAGAATTTTGGGCTAATAAAGGATGAATCCAAGGTCAATCAAATATGGATTTCTGAGGCATAGAAGGATGGATTTTTGAGGCAAGGAAAATTGAAATTTCTCAGGCTTATTAAGGACAGTTTCATCAGGTGTGACCAAGTCTATTTTACTAGACAATTTGACTTTATGTTTGATTTAAATAATTAGATGTATCTCTATTGAATATAATGGTTTATCTAAGGAAAATGTTTCTGGGTTTTCCCCCATGTGGATTTTCCCAAGGTAAATTCTTGTGTCTCTTGTTTGGATGTCTCTTTATGATCTTACTAGCAATTTGTTTCTACTATTGAGATCTTTTGCATAATTAATTTATGATGAATGGGAATGAAAAAAAAAATATTAACCTAAGAAATCATAAGAAGCAATTAGTAGCTTAGAAGACCATTCAAAATCAAAATGGTATTAGAGCTGGTTCAAGAGTAGCCTTGATGGATTGAAGTTTTGTTTATATTAGGTTGAAAATTACCTTAGTCTAACCATAGGTAGACTGAGAAAGTCTCAAAGTTAGTTATATGGAGGCTAGATACCTCAACGATTGCCTCATATTACCTTTTACAAGAATGAAATCCTCAAATAAGTACTATAGGAATTGGGAGGTTGAGAAACCTAAGTGATGGTGATAAAGAGAAGTCGAGAGACCTGGAAAAATAGGCTCGAAATACCTCATTTAATTGTTGACACAAAATTTTGTCTTGTGCATGGGGTCTAATGAAAATTTCTTGTAAGCCTTACACTGGGGAAGGAAGTGTACATCCAAAAAGAACTTGAGTGACGTGTCACATGAGATTCATTGAGTGATATTCTAAAACTCGTTATTGATTAGTTAAATTTCAATATAGTGGAATGGACTATTGTAATGCACAGTGATATTGTTGTGGATTATTGAATTAGTTGGTATACATTATATGAATAAAGGAGAAGCCCATAAGATATTGAAATTAGAATAATTCCCTTCACCTATTTATGGAAGATAAGAACCATCACGAGCAAGAAATTCAAGAGTCATTACTAGCACAAAGGAAACATATCGTATATGCATAAGAAATGCTATATGTAGTCAATGATATAGTAAGCAAGAATGAACACTTACTCGGGGTCATCACAATAAATGTGGAAGATACACCTATTGATCTATGTCTTGGTACCGAAAGAAGAATAATTCCTTTGATATGATTTCAAAGGTAACATGTTGTTGCAAGAGATCTAACTGTCTTGTCAAGTATACAAAACAAAGCTTTGATTTTGGCATTCGAAAAGGTTACTAAAAATTAGTAAAATTCCATAAACACATCATATAGCATTTCATGAAGACCATTTGAAATAACACTGAAATGACATTCATAAGTCTCTCATCAAGTTTTAATACTAAATCATCTTGAGAAGACTGAAGTTACGTTTGTAAAAGATAAAATTATTTTTAATGCTTACTTAGTTTATAATTGAACAATATTACATTAAAAATTCAAATTGCAATTCATTTCTTGAATTGGTTTGATTTTGAAGACACCTTTTCAAGTTTGTGAACTGATAAGAAATTTTAATGATTTGAATTTAAATCATGCTTAAGGGACAATTGCTTTGAGGAGGCCTTGTTACTTGCTTTGGAAGAATCAATGTGTCATGGAGATTATGTGGTTTTGGACATCTTGGATAAGGAAAGATAATTTTATATTGGTGTTAAAAGAAACACTTGCTTCTACTATTACCAAAAGTCTAGATTTCACAAGGACTGCTAAAGAGATTTGTAACTTTTGAGTTGTACCAACAGTCTCTACTAAGACGTTTTGATTGCATGGTGATGTTAATGTCGAAAAATAAATGTAATGGAACTTCAATACATCTTCCTCTGATGGATATATGAAACCATAATTTCCTTTCTAATGATCGAATTGTATAAGAGATTGATGTTGATTGTGATAAACATTTTGTGAAAGGGAAAGTATTAGAACATTATTAAAGAGCTATCAAGCAAGATGAAAAATCTGTGGGGTGGATATATTAGAATCTAATCATGTTATTTTCCCTATGGTTTGTAAACCCTAGATAAGTCTTGAAAAATATGATTAACAAATCTCTAGGGTTTATACAAAAGCCCTAGAGATAGACCTTAAGTATAGAAGATTAATCTTTCCACTGAAAGAAGAAACCCTTGCTTATGGAAGAAATGATATCATGCTAATAATTAGGATGAGATTGATAAATTTGCAATATGGATGTAAAAATTCTAAGATCAAGAGGGAGTTTACATTTCCATATAATCCTTAAAAGATAAGTACTTTATATCTCTCTTCCTTGATTATTAATATTGTTGTTATTTTTACTATTATTTAGCTTGTTGTATTTGTTTATTTTTCTTGGTTATAATAGTTCATCCATCACCTCACATTAAGGATTTAAGGTACATAGTGAAGGTTTCCAAGGATATGGAAGCAAATGGAGGTATTGGAAGAATGAAGCAAAGCTTCTAACAAGAAGACTCTCCCAGAATTAATGATTTTTGTTGAGAGAAATTGTACTAAATGGAATCTAATTTTAGAGGGAGCACGAAGATCAATAAGTTTGAAGTATACCTTGATTCTGTTAAAAGGAAATAAGTGGGTACTTCCAAAATATATCTACAACATCTCACGTGCAACAAATGGAAACATAGAAAAGTACAAAGAAGATTTGAAACAAGAATGTTCTCCAAGAAATAGTGATAGGATCATGAAAAAACATTTACTCCAAATCTCCAGGTACACTTCTATTAGAATTAATTTTTCTTCTATTATACAACTACATCACATGGATGTAGAGGCTATTTTTCCCCATGATGAAATTGAGGAAGAAGGGTACATGGAACTACCTCAAGGCTTTGAGGGTTGTGAGGGAGACTCCTCCCTGCGAATAGAATATTTTACCTCAAATTTGGATCAAGGTTAATTCAATGTGATTTGTTTTTGATGGAAATAGAAGGAATCATGTTTCAGAGGAAGTAGATGTGGAATAAATATTTTCTTCCATAATATAGGGAGTAGTTAGGGAGCTTTGTTTTAGCTTGAAAGGGAGTTTAACTCTAATTTCAAGATGGACCTATATTTGATGACTTACCTCCTTGAATCATTTTATTGAGTGCCTCATATATTTTGCATATGAGGGACTCTTATTGATATTTTCATGATAGATTTGACTCAACATGTACCAACATAGTACTATTGGTTATGGCACAACTAGCTATGGTTTTAGATATGTCTCAGGTCGTAAAGTGCGGTTATAGGGATATACTAATTTAGATTGGGCTAGGAGTGTAGAAGAAAGAAAAAGTTTATTAGAATATTGTTTCAATTTGGGCTTTATTATTATTTATTGGATGAGTAAGAAATAGACATATGTCACACTCAATACTGTAAAGGCCAATAATATTGCATCTTGATTGGAAAATTGTGAAGAACTATGGCTTCACTTGTAGGATTACTTGATAAAGTGCATGTAACGACCATGATGACAGGTCAAATCATAGTGAGATCTAGTACCGATATGTGAAACAAAAGGGAGAAATGAGTCTCACAAGGCCTCTGTCCCATGCCAAAGTTTGTATACTTCACGAAAAAACTTGAGAATTTTTTATAAGGATAAGTTAGAGTGGTTGAGAATGTTTTCCTCAGTTAGAAGGAATGGTGGTGTTGTCTCATCAAGGCGTGGAAATTCTGCCTATGCTAGAATATATATAGGTCAAATTATTGACCTGGGGCCACAAAATGTGGGTAGGGAGAATAATCCAAAAAGAATAAAGGCCCAAAGTGCTCCCTAGTTGGGCGAGTGAACTTCGCTAGTATCGAGCAGGAGAGTTACCATTCAATTAGCATGCAAGAAGGGTAATAGCCTAGGATTTCACCATAGGTCACTAGTGTTAACAAAGTTCCAAGCGAGTAGTTGGATAATTGGTGAGTTGCTGTAAGTGATGACTTATTGAGTGTGATGTTGATTTGGGATGATTTCCATAGGAAGTGGATTGACATATTAACATAGATAGCTCATTCAAGGAAAATCATTCTCTTTGAGTCAAGTATGTTGACCAAAATTAGGAAGAATGGTATGACATAGAACAATCATTCTCCATGTGTGATTATTGTTAAACATAATTAGGAAGAATTGTCATAGAGGCCCAAGAATCACTTAGTTGAGTTTCTTGTTAGCTCGAAGCTAAAACTTTATAGATAGGTTGAGTGAGCATATTTAGAATCAGGCCCAAAATTACTCATGAAGAGTGAGGCCTTTCGATATTCAACATGAGTCAAATATATTGACCAATAAAATGGTGAACCATGACTAGTCTGTATACGATGGGTCAAAGGCACCGACTAGACTCATCGTAACTAGTTGATGTTAATGACGCAGCATGGGTCAGAAGTACCTACCAGAATTATGGTCAAACATATAGACCATAATTATGGTGACTAGTTGATGTTATTTATTTTACCATGGGTCAAAGTTGTTGACCACGATCATGGTAATTAGATGATGTTGATGTTGATGATAAATGATAAACCTTTTCTCAGAGAAATTTATAAATAGGAGAACATCTAGATAGTCATTATGAATACCTCCCAAGCTAGGAGGAAGTGTTGAATTTTTGAAGCTATGCTCAATATTCATAATTGATGTTTTAGACCTCCAAATATATGTAAGACATGTTCTTCATATTTCCTTTAAAAGGAGGAATTTTTAATTTTTAAATATTTAATTTATACCTCCAAAACGTAAGGTCGCCCCAATCTCCTTACGTCAGCTTAGCCCAAAATTCACACTACTTGAGGCACTTTGGTTTAGTATAAATAGGTGACACATCCTTTAAATTTGGACAAAGTTTAAGATAATAACAACTATCTCTTAAGGAAAAATTTCGAGCTAAAAATGGATGAATCAAAAGTCAATAAAAGGCGAATTTGTAAGGCATAGAAGGATGGATTTCTAAGGCATAGAAGGATAAATTTATAAGGCATAGAAGGATGCATTTTTGAGGCATAGGAGGAGGAATTTCTACAGTAGAGAAGATCGAAATTTCTGAGGGTTATTAAGGATGGTTTGACTAGGTATGGGGAGGAATATGTTAGTAGTCAATTTTGGTTTATGTTTGACTTGAAGAATCAGATGTATCTTTGTTGAGGTTAATGATTGATGTAAGGAAAAGGTTGTTGGGTTTCCCCCCTTATGGGTTTTTCAAGGGTAAATTCCTATGTTTCTTGTTTGTCTATCTCTTTATGGTCCCACTAGAATTTTGT
>APFE031659416.1:4712-24703 GCA_000404065.3 Pinus taeda
TCAGTTGTTTATATGTCATTATATGAATGTATGGGTTATCATTTGGCACTTTTGTACGGTGGAGTCATATTGTTCATGCCTGACATATGAGTAACTTATTATGCAATATGCTGTTCACAACTGTTTTGCCTAACTTTTTATGCAAAATAGTTTATCTTTAATGATTTCTATTCTTATGATAGCTGAATGATCTTTATTACCAGTTATTGTTCGAAATTTGTTTAGATCGCATAATAGGAGATATATACCCCAGGTTAGTGTAGATTAGATGTGTTGTTTCTCACTAGATTACAATAGCATAGAGTTAGTTTAAAGAGTTTGAATTAGATTAGCTTTAAATTCCTCTTAGATCAGCATAGTTCAAACTCTGCACACATACACACACACCAAAGGTCGGGAAACTGGTCCCTTCATCCCCAGTCGGACCCGCTATACCAAATGGATAATGAGCTGCCAACCAAGGTCCAGACCGGGTGGGTATCCCCCTTGTTGTCGACCCGATTTTCGGGGCTTCAACAGGATGGAATGTAGTTGAATTGGTATGCTTGGTGTCCAATAGTGTCTACATGATTGACCAAAATGTGCTCAGGAACCTATTATCCTAATATGACATAATGGTTTGTGGATCCCAAAATGTACCCACACTTATTCAAAGAAGAGTTTGGTAGTGTCCTCTGTTGTGATATTCTTCTTGTAGACCGCCAATATATCCATCTTAGAAAATCTGTCCAAAACCACAAATACAAAGTCATTACCATGCTTGGTAGAATTAAGGCCAAAAAAATAGTTCATGGAGATTTATTCCCATAGCTGGCTAGGTGTAGTCAAAGGAGTGTATAGGCCTTGCTTCTTGATGATCGGCTTGGCCATCACACAGGCATTGTAGGATTTGATATATTTTCCAACATCTTATCGGATTTTTCACCAATAAAAGTACATTTGTAGTATGGCGACAGTTCTCTCCACACCAAATTGTCATGTGACCGAAGTGTAGTGTGCCTCCCAAATCATCTTGGCACACTCACTTAAAATAACACAAACGTGGCCTAGGTAGCATAATAATACATCTTGGAGGTGGAAATCAGGAAATTTCTTTCCATCAACTAGCATATGGTATGTGGTGGTGTACACTGGATCATTTTTGTACAGTTGCGGCCATCCAGAGGTCTCGTGGCCACAAGAATTGAGAACAATAGTTAGTTCTATAATTGGGGGTTGTCTAAGGAAATATTCAACATGATTGGTATTTTGCTTTTTGTATTTAATGTGCAAATGGAATTGTTGGAGATATATGGACCACTTACGATAGCAATGATTGTGAAACTTCCCTTGTGTCTATATAAATGGAAGAGGTCAGTGATCGGTGGATGATTTTATACCTGACTAGAATGTAATGTTTCCATTTCTAGAAAACCTATATGACATAATACATATCTTTATCATAGGCGGGGTACTTCTAAATTGTATCAGAAGGTGTCTCACTATGATAGGCCATTAGATGTCCATGCTAGGTGAGGACTATACCAATATCATAGTAGGAGACATCTGTCTCACTTTCAAATGGCTACTCCAAGTCTGGTAATGTGAGTATAGTTGGAGCGAAGAGGTGGTGCTTCAACTCAATGAATTCCTTTTGTTGGGAATCACACTTAAAATCTTTGTTTTCACTCTACCCATGGTAATTTGTCTCAAAGGCTAAGTGATATGGGAGAATCCCAATGCCAACTGTTAATAAACATTTGTGAGTCCCAAGAAGTTGTGAATATCTGTTAGAGTGGTCGAGGCTAGCCACTCCTAAATCACTTGGTTCTTAGACATATGCACATGAAACTCTTGCTCATTTATGATGCAACCCATATATTTGACCTCACTAGTGCCAAAGGTGCATTTCTCCAAGTTGACACACAGTTTGTGATGCCACAAAGCTTGAAGGACTTTTTGAATGTGTTGCAAGTTCTCTTACCAACTCTTGCTGAAGATAATGATGTCATCGAGATCAACAACCACAAATTATTTGGTGAAGGGCCACAAGGTGTCATCCATAAACCTCATAAAATTATTAGGGGAATTTGTCAACCTTAAGGGCATGACCAACCATTCAAAATTCCTACCTGGATTTGAATGCAGTCTTTCATATATATGTGGGTTCTATTGGAACCAAGTGATAGCCATGATTGAGATCAACCTTGTTGAGATACTTGGCCCCCTTGAGATAGTCCAAAAGGTGATCAATCCATAGGATTGGATACCTGTTCCTCATAGTGATTTTGTTTAGTTCCCAATAATCAATGCAGAGCCTCCAAGTCCCATCCTTCTTTTATACAATTACAATCAGGTATCAATAAGGTGAGGAACTTGGTCAAATGTATCCATTTTGTAGAAACACCTAGATATACCACTTGATATCTTCATCTTACATAATGAAGTGGCATTATATTGGTCCATTGGGTAGGGGTGGTCTAAGAGTTAAACTGATTGAATGCTTGGCCTAACCGTGCAAGCGTACCAATGTGGGTGACGAGAAGATCTCCCTGTATTATTCCATGACCTTATCCACCTGCTGCTATTGCATGGAGGAACCCTTCTCGAGGGCCATGGATGTGGCCATGATATTCCCCTTTGAGATTGAATCAGAAAGAAAATAAATTTTACAGTCTGGGAGATGATATTACTGCATTGCTTAGTAGAGATTAAAGAGATGGCAGTAGGTGGGGCTACCTTCAGTATCTTTTATAACTTATTTCCCAAAAGTAATAATGACAATGCAAGGTCTAGACTCATACAAAACGTGAAACTTACAGAAGTATGGTTTTCCTAATAATAAATCACAAACTTGAAGATGATAAACATAACGTAGTACCTCATCCGTGAAGGAATTGATGTTGTAGGGAAGGCAACATTGATGGCTAATGAAGAGATCTCATCCTTGGTGAATCCACCTAATGTTGTATGGATATGAGCGTGGTGTGGTTAGTATCCCCATCCATTTCAAGAACCTACTGAAATGAGGTTCTTTTAGCTTCCACAATCGATAATGAATTACAATGGAGAACCCTTCACCCACATCTTTGAGTAGAAGAGATACTCCCACTCCTTAGGATCTTTGGGCTCAATGTTCTAGATCATCGTGATGGAAATGGTGGCGGTGGGCTCCACATCAATCATATGCTTAACTTTTCCATTCCCCATGTTGGGTTCTGAATCAGAGTCGAAACATGCATCTGACTCTAGAGGCTTCACTTAATCCATTAGTGACTGCTAGGATTAATAGTCACTTGAGTGGGGCTTTTATGGATCTCACACCACTTTGATGTATCCTTCCTTGTCTTTATGGTGTTTTTATTTTCTTGTGGCTTTCACAAGTTTTACTGGGTCACCCCACCTTGGTTTTGTCCTTTGTTCTATGTTTTTGGGGTGCTATTTCCTTTCTTATGTTTCGTAGATCCTAATTTGTGCTTCCTTTCTTTAATTTTTTGTTCAATCTTGACAACATATTGGTATGATGCACTAAGCAAGAGATGTCTAGGAACTCCATTTTTTCCTGAATGTATTTGTGTAAACAACCATGATAATTGAGCACCAGATGTCAATAGGAATCTTTGATACCCAACTTTGTATGTAGAATATTAGAAATATTTATGAGCTTCTACGCATATTGGTACCTTTGTTGTCATAATGTGGTCCACTATATATACTTGTCCTAATACCTCTACATGGGGTAATAGTGTTCTTCGATAGTGTCTTACAAAGAGTTCCATGATGTGGTGGCTATAAGTAGATAGGGTTCCTCGAACCTTCACCCAAAGTAAGTTTCCCACCACTCCTTGAGATCGGGAACATCTTTAAGCAGTGAAAACATAGTCTTATCCCTATTGGTGAAACTATGCACCACAAAGTAACCTTCCAACATATTCAACCATTTATCTACAACATGTGTATCTATTTGACCTTCAAATATAGGGATATCGAAGTTTACTTGTACCTTTAAGGGGGTGGTGCCTCCAAAGTGACTGTTAGATGATGATGCCTCATCGGTAACCATCCACCAAAGGATCTAGGATAAGATTTCCATCAGAATTGTGTTCATTTGTCACTCAAGGGCTTCTTCAAGAAATATTTTAAAAGTATCTCCTCCTCCCGCATATCTATTTTCTTCTACCATGGGAAATCATTGGGGTCAGTGAGGCAGACCTTGTGAAGGTTCAACCAATTTGAGCCCTAACTCCTTATACCCCGACCTTGTTGGGGACACGCACAAAAAAATAGAGAAAGAGAAGAAGGATTTGATACCGCAAATCCAAATTTATGAAGGAACAAAATAAAATATAGATATAAACAGAAACATAGAAATACAAGGAAAAAAAGTTTAAATTCATTAATAACAAAGTACTAAAAAATGTTTACATGCATAATGGAAGTAAACTAGCTTAGGGAATGGTAGCTTATCTTTGAGAAGATATGTGGTGGTACATGCCTTCTAAACTTTGCTACAATGTGGCTCGAAGGCATATATATTATTGAGAAACAATGGAAACCCTAAACATCCAAAAATCTAACCCTAGGAGATGAAACATGAAAAATTTGTGGGCCATATTGCTACACCATATTCTTAGGGTCATAACTTTGGCATATGATATTTATTCAACACGTATAATACCATGTTAGAAAGATATATCTGAGGAAT
Organism: Pinus taeda; assembly: GCA_000404065.3. NCBI lineage: Eukaryota > Viridiplantae > Streptophyta > Pinopsida > Pinales > Pinaceae > Pinus > Pinus taeda. The sequence continues at coordinate 9,397 of APFE031659416.1, forward strand.
TCAAATTTGAAATATAAACCCCCTATCATAAGCTATGGTTTTTCCCATTTTTGAAAAAGAAGCATCATCTATGGCCTCAAAACTGCTCTAGAAGTTCAAGAACCAAAAAAATGCCAAAAATAGTAAATTGTGCTACAATTAAGGAAACTAAAACAAAAAATGCTAGGGGTCCAATTTTAATAGGTGGGTGGCCACTAATATCCATCAGGATCATTACGGTATAGTGGTAACGTGTTTGTTTTGTATGCTTGAGTTCATGATTTCAACTCCTCGAGTGCACAATTTTGTGAGATATTACATATTTATGGGGACGTACATGTTTTTCTTGTGATTTTTGGTTACGTAATATATTGTAACCAACGTGAATTCAGTATATTATCATCGTCCATCATTTTGGGGAAATACAAAATAGAAAAATATTCACATGAAATTTGACAACTATAAAGTCCATCTAATCCCAACATGTGCACCCTGCCACATAATCCTTCTAGAAGGAAAGTTTGGTATCCTATGGTTAGCCCATGTGGCACACTCTAGTTGGTCCACCTCATGCCACATGGCAGCCTTCCATTGAGAAGTTCCAACCATGTGCTTCCTTATGATCATGCTATGCAATCTTTCCACGTGAGCCTCTATTGTGCCACATATTATTCTTTGCATGTGCCACATGCCATTGTCTAGGTGTATTACCCATGTTTCACCTTAAAATTCGAAAGGCCATAAGTTTTTCATACTATGTTTGTTTGTGCTTGTTCAAATTGCATTGAAAATTTCTTAACAATCTCTTTGACATGAAGCCCTTTCCAGTAACAATTTATACAACGAATTTGGATGAGTTGTAGTAATCCAATTGGATTATCCATTATTAATCTTCTTCATGATAAGATTTAGTTTTGAATACAAATCCACTATCTAAATATGATGGTTCTAACTAGTGTGAATATTACTAATCTTAGTGATCCAACTACCAACTTCTTCTTGGATCTCGACATTAGATATAAGCCTCCTCTAAAATCAATTTTTTCTTGGTGGATTTCTCTATGGATTTGTAGAGGTATGATAATAGTGTAAATTATTGGTAAACATTACGCAAAAATTGGACTCATTGACCAACATTAAGCAACATCCATGGCCATAAGATGACCAAACTAGCCCCCAACCTTCATAGAACCTTATATTAATATTATTGCATGTGGCATAAGGATGTACAATTGCCAAGTGTGTGGGATATGACATCCTCGATCCCCAATACCATTCAAATAATAACCCTTCATCATGTAAAGAAGGCACACTTGTGAGGAAGAAAGATAATGTGATGTCATTTCCTCACATTAATTTCTCAAAGACTCCATAGTTACTTTAAGTCGTTGTTTATCTAGAGGAACCTGGCTAAAGGAGTTACCCTGAGTGGCTAATCTATTTGCAAACTAATTTCCTTTTCTTATTACATCAGTAAATATGATCACTAGAATTCACGAGAATCAATAGACAAATAATCATTAATTTGTCACTAGGTAATCTTTTATACACTCTAGCAATGATTTTTCATGCTCTCCTCAATCTCCACTCATATTTTTTTTCAATAAGAATTAAAATGAACAATGAAGTCTACTAGTGAAATGGATTTTCAATGGAATTAAAAACAATGCTTAACAAGAGTGTGCATGGATTCCTAGAGTATGCATGAATTCTTATGAATAAACACACTTTCGCAAGAATGTGCATGTAATCTTAAGAACTCTGTCTTAGCACTAACTTAGCAACCTCTCTAACGGTTCAACAAATGCCTAATTATGAGGCTCATGAAAGCATGTGTTTTGTTGAGTGGGTGTGATCCTCGATACCCCATTGCCACATTTTCAATGATCATCTATTTTTGATTGGGATATGGTTGTTTTTCAATTTAATGGTTACCAATATACTACTTTAGGTTTATATTAATGGATTCAAGAATTGTGATATATGTCTTTTCTCCGAGAAAATAAAAAAATAAAAAATAAAAATTATTGTTTAATTTTATAATCTTGTTGTTCATCATATAGTATTTCATGAGAGTCCTTGGTTTTTGGGAAGTGTGAGACTCTTTATTACTCCTTTAATGCAAGAATTTCATTATAGCTCTATGTCGATAACCCACATGTTGCTTTGCATTTTCCTTTCCAATTTGCATTTATATTTATGGTATTTATATGATTTAAAGGATATTGGGAACCCTTTGAGTAATTAAACAAAACCAAATCTTGCGAGATCTACAGTAACAATGTATACATGCATCCACATCTATGCTAACATAAATGTTGGGAAGTGTATTTTGGAGAAAATTACTTGTAGCAGAAATATTTTAAGCACATTTTGGTCTTAGATCATGAGAATGCATTCTTCCAATATTGGATATGTCAAATTTTCACATATTCACAAGCAATGTTTCGTCATGTTTGAGGACAATATCTAAGGAAAAAGGGACCATATCTAATGCAAAAGGGTGAAATATTTCCATCAATGAAAATGATCAAAATGAAGTAACTTGGCAACTATAACTGTTGATTTGGGAATTAAATACTTTATAGGAGGTTAAAGCAGAAGATATGGATACTAGGATTTTCTCGTTGTCGAAGGGCTTTGTGCATGCAACCTTTATAATTAGACATGAGAGACCATATCTTACTGAAACTTCCTATTTATATTAGGAGCTCGTTCCCTATATGAATCTTGATCAGTGATATTCAAAGACACTATTTGTTACTATAGCTACATTTTAGAATAATTCAATTATTATTATTATTATCAAAGACACTATTTTTTACTATAGCTACATTTTAGAATAATTCAACTTATTATTATTATTATTATTATTATTATCCAATTTTAAGGGCAGTGCTAAGCCATACACCAAATTGGTTTATGAGACCTTAGTCTTTGTCGGATAAGGGACCCACGTCCACACATCAATTTAATTGCTAAGTCTACGAAGGCATACATACTCTGCTAAGTCTAGAAAGGCGTACATACTTTACCCCCTCTGGTTTTAAACCCATAACCTTTTAGGAAGAAACACATGCTCTTAACCATTAGATGCTTGAAACTGTATATAACACACAAAGATAAAAACAAAAAAATAAAAATAAAAAGCATTAAATAATATTTTGAAAGAGTTAGAAATATCATAAATACATAAACTGTATAATCTACATTTTGTAAATTTAACATACACATTATTATTATAGCTTTATTAGATAAAGAATATAATTTACTTTTAAAATAGAATAATTTATTTTCAAATGAAATAAAATAAGAGAAGATCTAAATCACAATGTTATATAGTATTCATAATTTTGTATTATTGCTTTAAATACAACGTATTTTATATTATTTATGTAAATATAACAATCTTATAGTTATTATTTATTATAAATAAATCTGATAATATTATAGGATATTCAAACTCAATGTACATTTCATTATTAAAATTATGATGATATATTACAAATTATAGTAATTTCTTATTATTATTTGTTTTAAACCTTTTAATTTTTTCCTCTAATTACTTAAAACAAATAGTGTAATTCCAAAATGTTATTTTAGCAAAATTCCAATATATTATTGGAATAAATATTTTAAAATCATATGGTATATTATGGTATATTACACTTTTAAAATCACACACATCTCATAATAAAAAAAACACGTAAAAATAATGTTTCTATTCTTCTCACTCTTTGGAACTTCCGTGTACTTTTTATCACTATAATATGAAAGCCATCTTTTTTTGTCCTGTAAAAAAATTAAACAATCATAAAATGTTATATTTCAAAGATAGTCACTTCAGATTGTACTGTAATATAAAATAATTGAGAATATAGCACGTTCATGGATGCGCAAGTTGAAGACAGCTGAGTTTGTAAAAGTACATATGCGAAGAATGAAGGCATTGGAGAAAAGTTGGCGGTGGGAGTACATCGGACGGTACAAATTGTTTCAGTTGGTATATAGGTTCAATAATTTTTTCATTCAACTCAACTTAATTTTAATTTTTGTTATAAAAAAAAAAAAAAACACATGTGGAAAGTTCATATAAGAAAACTGAAGATTATGGAAGGAAGTTGAGTTTGAAATTCAAAGCGAAAATTGCTCTTATACGTAAATATATAATTTTTCATTTATACTATAATTTTTAATATCTTTTAATTTAATCTACTAAAAAGAAATTAAACCTTGAACTTATAATTTATATAATATTTAATAACACAACAATTTGATAAACTTATTTTTACATTATTTTATACTAGAAAAATACAGTTTTATAAATCATAGCCAGATTAATCTGAATCAATCCAACGAAAAGCAGAGCTTCTGCAGGTTAAAATTTGGGATCCATGTGCCCTTTCCAAAAAAATATGCTGCCTGCCACTGTGAATAAAGTAAAATATCATTTGATGCCAAAAAAATAAGAGAAGCTTTCAGTAAAGATAGAAGTATAGCTAATTTAGCATATGCACTGCGAATTCTTTAAATTGAACATTTATACAACACTTTAACCTAACGGAATAATGACGTTTTCTGGCTTACACAGCGGACTTTATGATCGTCCTTTTACCTTTGTCATGAAAAAGCAGTATAAATTTGTATCATTGGCTGCACAATTCATTGAATGGCAGGGCGTTACATCAGAGTGGATACCTGTGGGGTGGAAAATAAATTTATAAATCGGCAGCGAATGCGGGATTCGATAACTTCCCGGCAAAGCAACGTAAAGAAGAAAGCAATGACTTTAGCTTGCCTTTTCTATTAAAAAATCACGTACTTTAAAACTTATGTTTTCTTTGCCTTCGAAATTCCGGTTATATTCTCAAAAAATTTAATTAGGATTTTTGTAAATTCAACTAAAAATTGAATTCATTATTTTAAGTGTTTTAAGTGTTTGCTGAATTTATTTCCACAATTAAAACATGATTCAGACACTTCATTTACAAGATTTTTTAAAATTTCTTTACCCTAGTCACTTTTGCTCACTCCATTTACAAGATTTTTTAAAATTTCTTTACCAGATTCTAGCTACTTTTGCCCATCCTGATAATTCCTCAGCCTGGATAAACAACTCCTTAGAAAATATCAATCTGGTTATAAATGCATTTAGCATATGGAATGACAGGAATTTCTGAATGTAAACCTTTGGTGCGGACTCTGTATTTGTTAGTCATTGCCTTCGACAGCTTTCAGATTTTACTTTATTCTTCCTGATCGGCTGATGCTAGAATCTGTCGATAAATAAATTGCATTAAGGATTGGGAGGCGCAGGATTCAAGAGAGAGGACATAGAGAGGCAGGGTATTACTGTAATTTTCAGGAAGAGTTTGTAGGGAGCCATGGCTCAAACGGTAAGGAAATTTATTGTGGAAGTCGTCCATGCTCACAATCTGACGCCCAAGGATGCAGAGGGATGTTCCATTCCTTATGTTATTGTAGATTTCGATTGGCAAAGGAAACGCACAACCACGAAGCATAAGTCTTTGAATGAAAAACTGGCGTTTATTGTGAACGGTCCAAAGGTTTTCTTCCAAGAAGAAAAACCGAAACATTTTCGTTATATAAATTAAATGTTTTACATATTTATGGTTTTAGTACACATTAGACTTTAGCAACTAGGACATACATACATTTATTGACAGGTCAAGGAAAACGACTCTTGATTCACATTTGACAAAAAAATAGAGCAGTGGTGTTCTCCTGCAATTTATTAAGAAACAGAATAATGCTCAGCAAACATGCCATTGAGGAAAGCCATAACAAATGATGAAGGAGAAAGAAAATACTAAGGTAGAAAGCATCGAACCGCCCCATATAAGGCAATGAAGGTTGCAGACAAAGAAACAGAGTGTATCAGACACAAGCAAAAGAGCCCTCACTACAAATAGATTCGTCCACAATCTGTTCAAAAAATATATACCCAGGCAAAAGTGAAAGAGCATGCTTGGAGAGGGCATCAACATTTGACATTTGTCTCTCTGAAGATGTGTTGAAAGGAAACCTCTAAGAAGTGAGCCTTGAGATCTAAGATACGCTACATCCAGTGGAAGAGGGTGAGGACTTGTAAAAGAAAGTGATCTTCTATCCAACGTATCATGGTAAGGGAGTCCCCCACAAACAAAATGTTGCCGATGCTTTGCTACAGTGCCACTTGCAAAGCTCCCCACAATGCCAACATATCAGCCTTGCAGTTGTTGCCTATAATATTGAACCATCTAAAGTGAAAACATAGATGAGAGTCAACTTGGGTAGAGAATCCACAACAACATCGCCCATTAGCAGAGGCCCCATCGAAATAATAAATAGGAAAGATGTTTGCGAGATCAACAAAAATAATTGACTCGGAAGAAACCTTAGGGGACCATGGCCCCACCTCCATAACATATGCCATAGTATGGATGGAAATAAGAAAAGCGTTTGGGGAGGTGGCGGGGGGTAACCTTCAAAGATGTATGCATTTCGAGCACGCAAAATATTCCAGAAAACATATAGAGGAAACGCTCTATAAATCTGATTTTGTTGTTCCCAAGAGCTGATGCAAGCCGACATAGAAGAAAAGTCCACATCTATCTGAAATCTCAAGAGTGTAATCACTCGTTTCCAAATGTCCTGGGAAAAACGGCAGAGGCAAAATAGATGTAAGAGATGCTTCGCCACAAACTTACAAAGTGCACATCTGCGAGGACCAATAAAACCCTTCTTCAAAAGTAAGTCTAAGGTAAGAATCTGATTATGAAGAGTTAACCATGTGAAACATACAAGCTTAAGTGGGACCCCTCGGCTCCATATAGGAGTAGTATGATTAGCAAAGAGAAGGGAAACTGAACAAGAACTAATGAATTAATATGCTTCAGTAACAACAATACAACCATCATATGTTTTACCTCCCCATCCAAATTTGTCTGGCCATCTGCACAAAGAAATTCCAAACTAACAGAGATTACCTATGTATGCTTCCCATTCGGCTTCCATATACATCGAAATTTCAAGATCACATGCATGTGGGCACAGATTCATGGAATCAGGAAGTAGTTGACCCCACCCAATATTGGCTAGATTATTAAGCCTCCCTTGGACGAGGAAGTTGATTAAGGGAGCAAATAGTAGGTGGCATCCCGACATTCCTTTCATGGCATCCAAACCCACATGTATTTTTTGTTTGTCCCCAACAACCTAGCGTAGGTTTCTACATAACCATGGCACCACAGACCTTAGGCTTCTCTAGATGGCTGAAATGCATGATTTTGATGGGGTGCTTGCTATTATCCACACCTCAAACATACACTGGGGAATGTACTTGTCCATCATAATGGAATGCAAGAGTCCTCTATCTCTTAGCATACGCCATAGACTGGTTCTCAAGAGTGCTTGATTAAAGCTTTTAATATTCTGAATACCCTAACCACCCAAGTTTACATGTCTCAAGATAAGACTTATCCCAACAAGCTGATGAGCGCCAATATTGTAACAAGAATGTTGCAACTCCTCGACTACCAACTTTACTTTGATCAACCTGGTAGTTCATAACAAACTTGGAAACGTCGGTGCTATATGCACAACTACTAATTCTCACTACAAGTTGTCACTTGGTCAGCCGACGTGAGATCACTAAGAGCTCAAGCCAACTTCTATAGATTCCAGAGGAAGCTCTATGTGTTATGAAAGGAAAGAAAGATTGCTCTATAGATGCTATTCTAACTGCAAAAAGGAGAAACATTGGATTACAAAGCAAAATCTAGTAAACCCTAATTAACAAACTAATTCTACTTTTGCCAAAAACACTATGAAACCATGAAAAAAATGCCATTACCTTCTCAAGGAAGTAAATAACATCTAACCATGCTACTTTTGGATGTAAATAAACAAAAAACATATTCTTGGATTTTTATGTGTTTTTATGTGAATTTAACATGCATATAATTTATTGTGTGTGAGTGTGGCAGTGAATAGGTGGCATTAGAGGGTGGTTTTGGAGCTTGGGAGCATATAGGATTGTGTGGATGGATCCTAGGAGGTATTAAGTGGCCATCTAAAGGCTTTTCCCACACTCGGCCCTAAAAAAAAAGCCTATAGGAAAAACTACAGGATGACACAAGGAAACTACAAGAGGAAAACATGGAAACTACAAGAGACCTACAGGAGGAGGCCGAGAGTAATTTTCACTGTTTTAAAGGTGTGAGAGGGTGGAAAAGTTGAATGAAGGTTGGAATGAGGTGTTACAGTGCCTAAGTTCTACCATGAATCAACATGAGAGAGAAATATGATTGGCTTTGCTCAAAGAGAGAGGAAGAAGTTCTATGAAAATTGAAGAAAACTAGGGCAAAATTGAGGTGAGATTTGGAAGACATATATGGTATGGATCAGATGGAGGGTGTGATTACTGGTAAGCTGGCCTACTACTGGAAGAAATCTTCTGCATAGAAACTAACAGTCAACCAAGAAAATCAAGCAACCAATGTAATGAGTGCATCCTAAGAAAAATAGAGTTTTGCATAATTTTGCCTTAACAATGACGTATAGAAGGAAATGCTAGTAAATGTTGTAAGGAAGGAAAACATGTAAAAGGATTATTTTAAATTAGGAAGTGAACATGATAAGGAAGATCTTAAGCAAAGCAAAATTGGACCATCAACCTACTAGAGAGCTGCAAACACTATAAGTCCTAGGAATGAGGAAAATATGTGTTTTTGGGGCAGCAAGAGAGTCTTTGCCCCAAATCATAGTCCTAGAGGGAGGAAGAGAGGCCAATGTGTTATTACTAGCCTTTTGAATCTTCTCTGATCACTGCTTAACCTGCTATAGAAAGCACAAATGGAAGCAAGCTACTAAATAAACAAAAGAAACCTATTCTTAACCATAAGAGAAGTACAACTAATAACAAATTAATCTACAAACTGAAGTAAAGCATACAAATACAAGTAAAGCGGAGCTTTGATTCTTGGATTGGGCACTAACCCAAGAGCTTTAGCCCTATGAGGTAACTTAGTGCTAGCTCAAAAAGGATTCCATCTTCATTATCAAAAAATAGCAAGATTACATAAAGCTGTAACAAAATAATAAGCTCGAAATTTGAGCGAAGTTTACACAAGCAAAAAGTCGACCCTAGTGACGCCCTAGGCCTCTCTATTTACACATCTGAAGCTACTAATATTTTCCTTAAAATCAGGGAGGTTTGGCTCCCAAAACTCGGAATAACTATCAATCATCTTCCACTTACTTAGTTGCCTTCTAGTGCATGAGTCAACTGCTTGTACTCCAAGCTAAATGAAGGGGAATTTGAAGTGAGGAGCAATAAATGAGGGTGATTCCCTCCTATAAGTCGTCTCCTATATCTACTTCGAGTTATTGTTGCATTTTGACCACTACATCTTTGACTTTGACCTCAAAATCCATGAATAATCTGCATTAAATACATGTTAGACCACATGGAATAATAACTAACTCAACTCACCCTATAAGCATAAATATAATCAGAAAATAATACAATAAGCTAAGAGAATTGTTGATTTGACTAGGTTAGGAGGTAAAATGAGCCCATATAATTACCCATTTATGAGGCTCATCATGATCCCCTACTGAAGTTATCGTTCATCCTCTGAGAAACCTAGTCAATCTCTTCGTCCTTTATAGCTCTGGTGGCCTCCCTAGATTCCTAGACTCCTGATGTGGTATTCTCATTTTCTCCATAAAATCCTACATTTTTGTCTATGTCCTTCCACTGTTCCTTCTCTTCTTCTTCTCTTCTGTCTTCAAGCATGCCTAATATGAGTGGAGGACTTATTTTGAGGCCAATCTAGTTGACCTTCAGCCTTTGCATGGAGTGCTTGTACATTGACACTCTTTTCAATGCCTCCTTAAGCTTCACGGGGGAATGGTATTCCTCGATCTGCAAGCTGTGGGGTAGGGTGTTCCATCTTCTCATGCATGCATGCACACAGTCCTCTCGAAGTAGCCTAAACATATCTTCAAAGTGTGCAATGGCGGTTCCTGATTGGCTAGATATTTAGGGGCAATCTGAGGGTCATTGGTAAGAAGGTTGTGTGTGCTAATGAGTGCCATAGAATTTGACGGTTCAACTCTTATCATCAATGGTTCATTCTGCTCTGTTATCAACAATGTTTTCATTTTCGCTGCCCTCAATTCTTCATGGTTTATCCATGATGCCATGACCATTAATTGCATATCCCCTAGCTTGGCATTGGGGTCCCACACATTAAGGTCTGTGAGGGCCATGATGTGTAGATAGAACTCTCTCATCTTTACTTTGTCCTTAGAGGTGCTTTGGTCACACAAATCCATGAACTGCATGCAGTCTTGGACATGCATTGTGCCTCTTTGTGCCAACGTTTTTATTTTGAATTGAAGCCATTGGTCCTTAAGATAAAGGCCATAAGATTCTGCTGATGTTCTGCATTGTGATGATTTCATGGATAAGCTAGCCATGTATGCCAAATGAGTCTCTTTCTCTTGCCGCTACCTCCTTAGTAATTCATTTTCATTCTCAAGGTGGCTTCTTGTAAAGTATTCTCTGTTTCTAAGAGTAATCAATTCCCTTCCCATTTCCCTGAGTTTGTTTTCCATATGGCCAATATCCTCAACTCCTTTGGACTTGGCTATCTGCATCCAGCTATGCGTTTTCACTCTCTCTTTTTCCAATTCGAAAAATAATGGAATTGAAAATTTTTGTGGGATTATCTTACCTCCCTAAAGTAGTCTATAATAGGAGTCAAGACTAGGCTGGGGGTCAGATTCTTGTAGCTCTTGTTCTTCCTCTTTCACCTCTAGATGTCCTCCTATCTTTTCCTCATGTTTTTGTGTTACCTATAGTTTACATAGTGTCTACTGTAGGAATGTTTCAGCCTTTTGTAGGTCTATTTTGGGGTCCTATAGAATTGCCTTTCTCTTCCATGTAGAAGATCTTGGAGTTCAGCTTTCATAGGTTATGGGTGTCTTGGAAGGAGATTATTTCACCTTGGCAAATGGTGAATATTCAATTGTAATGGGTGTCTTTGATGAGGGCTGAGGTTTTCTTGTTTTTATTTTGGTACTCTTCCTTGCCCTGAAATTCATGGAGGTTTTTCTTTTCCTCCTCTACTTCTGCTCGACTGGTGAGCTGAGGACAGTGAGGGTAGATGTTGCGTCTCTTTCCCAAGGTCATGGGACTCATCTCTTTGCTCTGCACTCTCTGCCTCCTTCTCTCCTTCTTCTATCCCTTTTTCCCCCTCCTGCTCTGTCCCTTCAACTCACTCCTCCTCTCTTTATTTTCTTTCCTCCTCCCTCTCTTGCTCTGTTATCCACCACTGACTTCATCTTCTTCTCCATGTTGTTCTCCCTCCTCACTGATAGCAAGATTGACATCATAGGTCAATGCCTTGATGTCATCCTCAGTTGTCATATTTCTGAAAACTTCCCATGCTATAAGGATTTTAAGGGTATGGAGGACTTCTTCTACAAGGATCTTGATTAGGCCATGGTGAGCTAGCTGCTGTGAATTTCCTGCTTGTACCTTTTTGCTGGAGTCAATGAGGGACTAAAGGAGAAGGTAAGGGATACTAAGCTTCTGATGTGCTAGGGTATTCATGCTATATCTCACATCTTGGAGGATTCTGAAATGATATCCATAAACAATGTTGTGTCTACCCTCACAATAAATGTATTTGATCACTTGGTAGCTAACCTCACCCCAGGGATATGGTATACTAGTCGTCCTAATTCCATTTTTGTCTTCAATAGGGGGTTTATTATGTTGGAAAAATTTCCTCTTAGTAGCTTGGCCAATTGGTTTCTCATCTTTACTCCAAGGTAGCCCAAGAGGAAGGGTAGTGACCCTACTGATGAATTCAGGGGTTATTTTAATATAGAGTCCTCTAATGGTTACAGTAGCATTAGCTCTTGCGTGAGGGACTAGGGAGGGCAATTTCATCATCAAATCCTCTTAATTTCTCAAAGAAATTCATCTAGTTTGCCCTTGTAAATATTTCCACCACTTGAAGATGTGCATGGAGTCTAGTAGAGTTAGTGGGCTCTTTTCTCATAAACCCCCCAGTCATGCTTCCTTTACTTTGTTGAAAAAACAAATATAGAGGGGAAACAAAGAATTTTGAGTGAAATATAAAAACAGAGGGGATTGTGTTGTTTTTCTAAAAACATATTTTTCTCTTTTTATGTATCTCTACCATATTAAAGACTCATTTCATCTTCAATTTGAAACCAATTCTTTCAGATTTTGATATTCAGCAGAGGGAATTCATGAACCCTACCTCTTCAAACTGAAATTCATGTCAAAAATCATGTTTCCTCCATTCAAAATGACTCACTACCCCTCTTGTAGAACCCCACTATCCCTCTTGTAAATTTTGTGTAGGTTCTCCTGTAGAAAATGTCGAGAGCAAAAATATGAAGGAAATAGATGGAGGATAGTGGATATCAGGTTGTGGGGGCATAAGAACACTATTCTGTGGGTGAGTTACGAGGAGAAATTGAAGAAAAGGTGGTGAGAATGCGCAGGGAAGAGTGCTCATTACTTTTTATCATTGTTTTCGGTGATGAGTGCTAAGATGGCAAGGTGTACGTTGCCTAGATTAGAACCATTGGTCCCCACCTGCTTGGTAATCATGACCTCCCCTCATAATCATTCCCTCACAACAACATCAGAGTTAACTCTTCCTCCCATTACCTGTCCTTCGCATCTTTTGCTTGAGTTGACTATGCGCACGTGTGGGTGAGATCTCAGTTAAGTGGAGTCAACTAAATGAAGGTGGCCAAGTCAACTGACCACATTTCCCTCTTTTGATTTCAACCATCTAGTTTCCTTTGTATGATTCCTAATTATACCAATGTAGATAGAGGAGTGACCTAGCTACTTACCTATGATCCGAGTGTATTTGTTGCCATTGACTGTGAGGTGTTGTGGCTTTCTCTACTGCATGCCTTCATTTCATTTCCTGGATGTTGTCTCTGCTTGCTAATGTGTTCTTGTGTGTTTTTACAGGTTCTTCTTTTGCTAGAGTTGAGCTACATGTGCCTTTTCAAAGTACAAATATGGCCTCTCTTGCTAGTGGTGCTGGATTTCTATGGGATTAGTTGTTACAGGAATTCCTATACAATCTCCTGTAGTTGCTTCTCCCCTTGAAACTTTAGCCTTTTCCTTATGCTTGGAGCTTGATAATGGTGCAGGAGGTGGAGATGAATGATGGAGGGATACTATGTAGGCTTTAGGTAAGGTTAATGGTGCATTTTTCTCCTTTTTTTTTACAAAACTAAAAGACTGTGTTTTTGTGTTTTTTCTTGGATAGGGAAAAAAAATAATAATGATGCTTGGAGTGTGATGCAGGCTTGGAAATGATTGCAAGGATATTTGAATATGGTAAGAGGGATTATAGCTTCCTCATGAAGCTTTTCTTGTCCCTTAAACTACATTCTATAAACACTTTTGGCTCTCTGTAATTCTTACAGGAACCTCCTATAGAAAACATAGAGCCTCCTATAGAAAACATAGTTTTGGAAGAAAAAGGTACACTGGGGTGAAAGAGATGCCAAAAATGATGGAGGAAGGTCTGAAGAAGATTAGATGGATGCTCGTATGAATTTCAGGGTCCCCTTGGCACATTCTTCTGCTCCCTGTAGTCCTCCTGCAAAGCTGCAATGCAATCAAAATTCATTTTTTCTCTTTTTGTTTTTGGAAACAACTAGGATGCCTCATAAAGGTTTTCACCTTAATTTCCTTCCCTGGGAACCTCCAAGCAAGGTTTTCACCCAGGGATCTTATTCTTTTCCTTTTTTTTTTCTAATCATTCGGCCGCCTCAAAAGAGGTTTTCAACCTAATGATGGGACTCATGTACCTCATTGAGGTTTTCACTTGAGTCCTTATTTTTTCTCTTTCTTTATTCTGTGAGTGGGTGAAGTGGATGCTAAGACATTCTCCACTACCATCACTGTTTTATTCAAATCTTCAATAAACTCTCCCTTGGAGAGGGGTTTCTTGTATACTTTTAACCGATGTCCATTGACAAGCATGGGGATGGATTCATCATCAATGGTTCTGATTAGAACTAAACCATTGTCATTGCGTTTCTCCACAGTGTAGGGTCTCAGCCATCTTGTCCTCAGCTTACATTTGAAATGCTTATGTCTTGAATCTAGAGTAGTGCCCAATCTCCCTCCTAGAATTTCTTCCCCCTCATATTTTTGTCATGCCATATTTTTCTCTAAGGTTGAACAACCTCTGTATGGAGAAGGGCCTACAATTTGTATTCATCCAATCCATTGAGCTGAAAGTAAGCTCTCCTTTTGTGCATGACTGAGGTCTAGGTCCAGCTGAGCCGCCATCCTTAAGGTATTGAATTCAAACTCTATTGACAGCAAAACCTTTCTCCCATAGACCAATTCATAGGGTGTGAACGTGGTGTTGGTCTTCCATGTTGTGTTGTAGGCCCAAGTCACCTCAACTAATCTGTCAACCCAATATTTTATGTTGCTGCTCACTACCTTGGTTAGGATCCCTTCCAATGCTCTGTTAGTGACCTCCACTTGCCCATTGGCTTGTGGATGGTAAGGGGTGGAAGTCCTGTCCTTGATCTTATGATATGTGAGTAGGTCTTCAATCAGGATGGAAGTGAACTGACTGTCTGGGTCTATGACCAACTCTCTTGGATACCCAAACTTGTAGAATATGTTTTCCCTAAAAAATTCAGCTACTTTTTCTTTTGTTTCTGCTTTGATTGCCTTTGTCTCCACCCACTTTGTCAGGTAGTTGGTGCGCACAATGATGTACTGTTTTTTCTTTGAAGGAGGTTTGATAGGCCCCACAAATTCCATGCCCCACTTCTCAAATGGCTCAAAGGTCACTTGAGGTTGCATGGGCATTTCATTCTTTGGAGTGGGTTTCCCCATCCTTTTACACCAATCACACTGGCATGTGTATCTCCTCACATCCTGATGAAAAGTGAGCTAGTAATAGCGCGCTTTTAATATTTTGAAGGCAGTTCTTTTGTTGCAAAATAACCTCTGCAAGGCCCGTCATGACAGGTCAAGAGGATGTCAAAGACTTCCTCCTCCCTGACACATCTTCTCAAGATCTGGGCTGGGCCATGTTTGAAGAGATTGCCTCCAATCCATGTGAAAGGGGTGCTTTTCCTTACTATCTTTCTCTTCCCTTTTGAGGATAGGTGTGGTGGGAACTATGTTGAAACCAAGTAGTTTTTTATATCAGCAAAACATGGGGAGAGCACTGATATAGCAAATAGATTCTCATCTGGAATCTAGTCATCCACCATTCCTTCT
>APFE031659416.1:47901-72781 GCA_000404065.3 Pinus taeda
TAGTGTCCACTCGGAGATGATATTCTCACTAAGACTGGTAGCTATCTTAGAAACAAACAAGTAAAGACTACTTTCATTTTCCTTTATGAAAAATAGATCAGAGTGGAACAAAGGACACCAACCTTAGTCTTGTGCTTGGTTCCTTACTTGATTCCTCTCCTTCTTCATAGATCTTTACTGCTTCCTCTTCGTCTACCCAGCTTCAAAGAGCACCTGTGGAATCAAAGCAGCATACTACTATCGAAGAACAGATATCTATATTCATAAATAACACAGGACCAGATATGTATTAACCATACAAATGCATATACAATCAAACATACAAGAATATAGAGGAAAGCTTGAATAGCTTTATTAATATCAAGAATAGCAAGAGGATTACAACCAATTGTTCTAACCCAACATCATCCTCTAGCAAGAAATCCCTTCTTCACCTCAAATAAATCTTAGACCACCCAACACTATGAAGTTTCACCAGAAAACCAACAACACTTCTCTACAAGATACAAGATTCCAGCCTCTGGATCTTTGTGATGAGGGATCCATATATAGATGATTGTAGGGGGTGAGTCACCTTCTGGGGTTTTGATTAGTGTCCTCTCTCTGATAGTTCTTGATTCCACTTGGAGACTGATGATCTCTTACTCATCCCTGGTCGAAAACAGAGAGGCAAGTGTCAGAGGGGAAGCCTCTAGAAGATTCTATGATCTTCCACCTTGCAAATTGTCTATGCCATTTGTCCATTCTCGCCCTTCGCACCATATAGAGGGGCCATTCAGTATGCATCTCACCCTTTACAATGGGAAGGTGATATGCATCGCACCTTCTGCACTGGGTATTCAGTATGGTCCAGTCTTGACCATTTTTGAGCAGTTTTGAGTGGAGAACTTCTAAGAGATGATGTAATCAGCTGACCTTGTTCCTTTCTATAGTGAAGCAACACTTTTAGGGACTTAGGAGCCCTCAGTTTATGGACATTTATGATTGGGTTTGTAGTGCCAAAAAATTTCTATAACATGGAGGTTTTCGCTTAAGTCCTTATTTTTTCTCTTTTTTCTTTAGTGAGTGGTGAAGTTGAAGCTAAGACATGCTCCACTACCATCACTATTTTATTCAAATATTTAATAAACTCTTGCTTGGAGAGGGGTTTCCTGTAGACTTTCAACCGATGTCCATTGACGAGCATGGGCATGGCTTCATCATCAATGGTTCTGATAAGAACTGAACCATTGTCATAGCATTTCTCCATAGTGTAGGGTCCTAGCCATCTTGTCCTCAACTCCCTTTGAAATCCTTGTAACCTAAATCATAGAGTAGTGCCCAATCTCCCTCTTCAAATTGCCTCTCCCTGATATTTCTGTCATGCCATATCTTTCTCTGAAGCTAAACTACCTCTGTATGGAGAAGGGCTTGCAATCTATATTCATCCAATCCATTGAAGTGAAGTAATCTCTCCTTCTGTGCATAGTTATAAGTTCAACAGATGATAACAAACTTGAACAAGAAGGTATCAACATCTTCTATAGTCAGACCATGGAAGTAAGGTAGGGCTGAAGAACTTATATTCTTCATTTTGGTGTCCCCATTGGTCTCCCAAATGGGAAGGTGCCCTCTATTCTCTCTCCATTTCGCCTAGCATTTCTATTCTCAACCATTGGCTCTAGAGGAATGTTTTCTCTTCTTCTTCCCCTATAGGTTCTTCAAATATGTCTAGATGTTCAGCTAATGGTTCTTGTTGATTACAGCCACGAAAGAAGAGAGAAGGTTGTTTGTGTGAAGCAGTGGGGGTGTTGGGAAAATTTTTTCCTAAGTTATCTCTACTCCTACGAGGCATGAAAGGAAATATTTTTGGTTGGTTTTTTGTTTCTTTTTCCCCACACTGAAAGTACCTACAAAAAATGAAATTGTGATTGAACAAAACAAATTGCAACTGGCTGAAATGAACTTGTTGAATGGAAATTTGTAGAATTAAAAAGGAAAGCAAGAAAATGCTAATTGAAAGAAAAGGAATGACTAGTCTACTTTCGCTGAAATAAACTATTAGTAGAATGTGGCAATAGGAAATAGAAGAAAGCAGTAATCACAGAATACTCTGACACTTCCCCAGAAATGGCGCCAAAAAGTGATGAGTGCCAGTATTGCAGCAAGAATGCTACAACTCCTGGGCTACCAACTTTACTTTTATCAACCTAGTAGTTCATAACAAACTTGGAAGCATCGGTGCTATATGCACAAGTACTAGTTCCCACTGCAGGTTGTCACTTGGTCAGCCAGCATGAGATCACTAGAAGATCAAGCCAAATTCTATAGATTCTAGAAGAATCTCTTTGTGTGATGAAAGGAAAGAAATATTACTCTACAAATGCTATTCTAACTATAGAAAGGAGAAAGATTGGGATGCAAAGCAAAATCTAGTAATCCCTAATTAACAAGCTAATTATACTTTTGCCAAAAACACTATGAAAACCATAAAAGAAATACCATTACCTACTAAAGGAAGTAAAAAACATCTAACCATGCTACTTCTAGAAGTAAAAAAGAAAAAAAACTTATTTTTGGATTTTTATGGGTTTTTATGTGAATTTAACATGCATCTAATTTATTGTATGTGAGTATGGTAGTGAATAGGTGGCATTAGAGGGCGGTTTTGGATTTTGGGAGGATGTAGGATGCTATGGATGGGTTTTAGGAGGTCTTAAGTGGCCTTCTAAAGGCTTTTCCCACACTCGGCCTTCAAAATAAAGCCTATAGGAAAAGATATAGGAGGACACAAGAAAACTACAAGAGGAAAATAGGGAAACTAGAGGAGGCCTACAGGAGGAGGCCGAGAGCAATTTTCACTGTTTTGAGGGTATGAGAGTGGGTGGAAAAGGTGGATGAAGGTTGGAATGAACTGTTAGGACACCTTATGTCTACCATGAATCACCAGGAGAGAGAAGGAGGATTGGGTTTTCTCAAAGAGAGAGGAAGAAGTTCTATGAAAAATGAGGGAAATTAGGGCAGAATTCAGGTGATGTTTGGAGGACCTATATGGCATGGATCAAATAGAGGGTGTGGTTGCTAGTAAGCTGGCCTACTATTGGAAAATATTTTCTGTATAGAAACTGACTATCAACCAAGAAAATTAAGCAACCAATGAAATGAGTGCATCCTAGGAAAAACAGAGTTTTGCATTAAAATGGACTGAACTATGGTTTATACAAGGAAATGTTGGTAAATGTTGTAGGGAAGGAAAGAATGCAAAAGGACTATTGTAAATTAGGAAGTGAACATGATAAATAAAATATAAAGTAAAGCAAAACTAGACTATTAACCTACTAGAGAGCTGCAAACACTAGAAGTCCTAGGAATGAGGAAAACATGTGTCTTTGGGGCAGCAAGAGAGTCTTTGCCTCAAATCGTAGTCCCAAAGGG
This sequence comes from Pinus taeda, assembly GCA_000404065.3. Classification (NCBI taxonomy): domain Eukaryota; kingdom Viridiplantae; phylum Streptophyta; class Pinopsida; order Pinales; family Pinaceae; genus Pinus; species Pinus taeda. The sequence continues at coordinate 51,316 of APFE031659416.1, forward strand.
AGGAAGAGAGGACAAGGCACTATTTATAACCTTTTGAATCTTCTATTATCACTTCTTAACCTGCTACAAAAAGCACAAATGGAAGCAAGCTACGAAATCATCAAAAGCAACCTATTCTTAACCATAAGTGAAATACATCTAATAGCAAACTAATCTACAAACTGAAGTAAAGCATACAAATAAAAGTAAAGAGGAGCTTGGTTTCTTGGATTGGTCCCTAACCCAAGGGCTTTAGCCCTCTGAGGTAACTCAATGCTAGCTCAAAAAGGATTCGATCTTCATTATAAAAAAATATCAAGATTACATAAAACTGTCACAAAATTGTAAGCTCGAAATTTGAGTAGACTTTACACGAGCAAAAATTTGACCCTAGTGAGGCCCTAGGCCTCTCTACTTATAGATCTAAAGCTACCAACAACTTCCTTAAAATCAAGGAGGCTTGGTTCCCAAAACTCGAGATAACTATGAATCATCTTCCACTTGCTCGACTGCCTTCTAGTGCATGATTCAGCTGCTTGTACTGCGAGCTAAATGAAGGGGAATTCGAAGTGAGGAACAATAAATGAGGCGGATTCCCTCCTATAAGTCCTATCCTCTATCTACTTCAAGTTATTTCTATCGTTTGACCACTAGATCCTTAACTTGGACTTCAAAATCCATCAACAATCTGCATTAAATACATGTTAGACCACATGGCATAATAACTAACTCAACTCACCCTATAAGCATAAATATAATAAAAAACTCATACAATAAGCTAAGATAATGATTGATTTGACTAGGTTAGGAGGTAAAATTAGCCCATATAATTACCCATTTATGAGGCTCATCACATGTGGAATCTTTTTATAGCGGCCAGATCCAGACCACAAAAAATTTACAATAATAGACTCAATTGTTTTTATGATAGCTTGTGGAATTTGGAAAATGTGCATCTAGAACACTGGAATTGCTTGAAAAACAACTCGAACCATAACTAACCTACCTCCCAAACATAGCCATCTATGGTCCCATTTGAGCAAACTCGTCTCAAATTTTGTAATAAGCCATTCCCAATCTGATATTTTATAATTGTTTGGTTTCAAGGTGCATCCCAAATATTTAAAACCATGAGTTAAACATAGGATATTCAAGCCAAACATGGACGCACTAGCAATAATCTCTGGAGAGTCACGCTCATCGGAAATAAGCTCATATTTCTCACTTTTTATATAGAGATCGGAAGCCCTGTGAAAGTTCTGAAGAGACTTGTGAAAGGATTCCCATTCAACGATTTTTTGCCTCTCCAACACGAAGTATGTCGACAACAAATAGTAGATGTGATAACATACTATTTCTGGAAATCCTACATCCCGAAATATCCCATGTTTCCTTCATAGCCTGAATACTCTTGCTAAAAGCATCCATAATTAAAATAAATAACAAAGGAGACAATGCACATCCTTGTCTCAACCCCCTACCCATTTTGAAGAAATTTGTGGGTTGACCATTTATAAGAACCGCCAATGAAGCCATTAAAACACATGCCATAATCCATTGAACATGCCTATGCTTGAACCTGATTTTATAAAATATTATGGTAAGGAATTCCCATTCTACAGAGTGATAAGCCCGATTCAAGCCGATTTTCATAATACATGATTTATGCTTCCTCAATTTTATCGACTGGTTACATTCTTGGGCAATGGCCACTACGTCCTATATTATAATGGTAGAAAAAAGACTGAACTGATACAATGAAATGTGTGGGGAAATGATCTTTTTGACACGATTAGCAATGAGTTTGGACATGAATTTGTAGACAAAACTACATAAATAAATTGGCCTATAATCTGAAAGATACTTAGGATTCAAAATCTTAGGAATTAGAGTTAGAAAGATTGAGTTGATTGCACCTGGGATACAACCAGAACTCCTAACAACCTCCACCATCCCCACTAGATCTGAACCCATCAAATTAATAACTATGAAGAAAGAATTCGCTAAGCCAGCCATCGGGACTAGGAGTCTTGTACAATTCCATCTCCTTAAGTGTTTGACTTACCTCCCCATTAGATATTTGGGAATCCATCAATGCAGAATCCTCGCCAATTACCTAGTTCAAGAAGCTATTAGAAAGATCCATTTTTCATCCATATGATCATCTGCCATTTCCAGAAGTTGGTTTTTGAAAAAATGGAAAATCGCCTCTTTAATCTCCTCAGGTGTAGAAATAGTATGTCCAGTCTCATCCTCGATAGACCAAAATTGATTTCATTTGTCCTCTTTTGGATGCGAACTGATGGAAAAATTTAGTGTCACGATTTCCCCCTTTAATCCATCCTAATATTTTTTTCAAACGCCATTCATCCTCCTACATCTTTAAAATTTTCTATTTTCTAGATACCAGATCTAAGATGGTCATACATTGTAATTTAGAGAAAAGGCCAGAAGAAATCAGGTCTAACCTCATTACAATTTCTTGATCAATCGATAATAGTTACTTTCTAATCTCCACTCTCTAATTTTTTACCCATGATTTGACCAAAGATTTTAGGCATCTCAGCTTCTCCAATAAACTTGTTGTGGCATCATTAACAATAGTTAAAACCAGTTGAGCCCATGACTGGTGTACTAGATCCTGAAAATCTAGGTCTTTGACCCAATTCATGTTGAACTTCAATGGGATCTTGACCACCCCCAGTTCACCCACCCATTCCAGTACAATGGCTTCGTGGTCTGATATTTCTCAATAAAAAGACCAGGATTTTATTTGATTCAGCATCTGGTACAACCAAGGATCCACCAAGTTTGTTGATTCTTTTGGAAATATTGTCTGGCCCCAACCTCCCATTTTGCCAAGTAGGACCCAAAGGCATAGGAACAATGTCATGTAGAGCCTTTCTATCTAGGAGGTTGGAGAAAAAAACCAGATAAGGAGTCAGAATTAGCTTTGTTTCACCAACACTCAGAAGCATTCAGAGTAAGATTTAGGTCCCCTCCCACTATCAAAGAATGTAAGTCCAACAGGACGGACACATCAATCATATCCCAATAAGCCCTACGATTAGAATATGGTGCATATATAGTTAAGATGCGTAGTCTACGATTCCTTCCATCACTGTGACTAGTTTGAATTATTTAGGTCTTTAAACTATATGCCTGGAAAGTGTAATAGTAAGGGTCCCACATGGTAGTAAGGCCCCTTCAGTTACCACTAGAATTACATATGGAGAGCATGATCTCCAAAGCTTCCTCCTTTCATCACATCATGTCTTGAAGTAGTACAATAGATGGAGAGTTGGATCTTATGTGATATTGGAGGATTGTTTATTGTTGAGGCAAATCCCAACCATCTCAGATTGAAGGATATCATCTTCATCATGAACTATAAGTGATAGGGAAAGATGTTCTAAGGTCTCGATTGTGAAGATCATCCTCTACCTCATACGTTTCATTTGTGTGTCCTGAATCGAAGGAGGGGATGACAGCCTCCTCCATGGCTTCAGAAAATCTGTGATTCATTTCAGATTCAACATCACGAGATGGGGTAATTTTCTTGAATTTAGGCTCTTTTCTTCTTGATCTATTATGTTATAATGAAACCGAGCTACCATCCTTCAAGGTTTCTCTTGTAAGAATGTATTTCCCCTTAATAGAAATGGGTTCAAGCTCCAGACTAGGAAAATCCTCTAAGTTCTTGATGTCTATGTCCACCGATAAAGGTGACTCAATGGGGTCTTGTTGCAAATTGGGGAAGTAGCGGTAATCAACTAGTTTTGTTTATAGACTATCCAACGTGTTTCTCCTTTCCTTTTATAGGAGTTCCAAATGTGGAATCTGCCAATTTCTCCATATTTGTACCACCATTGGCACTAGTCACTTCATCTAAAAGAAATTCAATATCCTTTCTGCAATTTGGGATAGGAAGCTATCACTGTAGATGTGTATCACGATAAGATGATAGGAAGTGGTGCAAGGAATAATTTTTTGGGTTGATTTAGGGTTGGTAGTAGCCAGTTGGTGAAGAAGGGGAAGTGGATTTGATTTCCTTTCCATTGGAGAAGATAGATTTTTTCAAGTCAGTTAAGGGAGAGCTCAAACTCACAGTATATTATGTGGACAAGTCGAAAGAGCTAGCAGGAGAGGAGAATCCCCAAGAACTACTAGCAGCACTAGAAGAAGAAGAAGAAGTTGTGGATTAAGTGGTGAGGGAATTGGTTGTGGATGTCTTGGATGTGCACAATCCGTTACCCATGGAGTTCCATTCCTTTATGTTATTGTATATTTCGATCTGCAGAAGAAATGCACAATGAAAAAGCATAAGGATTTGAATCATGTTTGGAACGAAAAACTAGAGTTTATTGTGAACGATCCCAAGGTTATCACTGTAGATCTGTATCACGATAAGACAATCGGAAGTGGTGTCTGGAAATATTTTTGGGTCGAGTTAGGATTGATAGCAACGAGTTGGTGAAGAAGGAGGAAGCGACTTTGATTTGTTTTCCATTGGAGAAGATAAATATTTTCTCATTCGTTAGGGGAGAGCTTGGCCTCAGGGTATATTATGTCGATGAGCCCAAACAACTACCAGGAGAGAAGCTCCAAAAACTACCAGTAGCAATGGCACTAGCATAAGCTTTAACAGAACCGATACTGTCAGTTGAAGGAGGAGCCCTGCATGCAGAACCACTTTTGGGAATAGTAATTATTTTTAATGTAGACCTATCATGTGTGAAGGGAATAGTTGAGTTAATTCAGGTCTAATATTAGAAGTTTGAGTTCCATCTATATTTAGAAAAGTTTATTTCAATATTAGTGTAAGTTAGTTATAAATAACATAATTTCATATTTGGTAAGTTTGGGTTTTATATACTCGTGATTGGGTCATGCGTGTGAAGGTATAAGCCCAGAAGAAGAAGGAGCGGCAACTCAATAAATGTGTATGCGAGAAAAATGTTTAGTGGATAAAAGATTATTTGTTTATGTGTCAATTTGTGTTTTTTTTTGCCTTTCGATCATGGTATGAGAGAAATACAGTGATATGCTATGTTGCATGAGTTTCCAGTACACGGGTATTTTGGGTACGGGGAACAAGTATTCGGCATGGCTTGAAGCTTTGCCCAAATTTACAAGAAACATGAAGATGGGAGTGGCAATAATATAATATATTAAATTTAATATATATTTTAAAATAAAATAAAATAATTTATTTATTTCCATCCAAAACATTCCAATCAAATTACATCGTGCAAATTCCATCATGCAATGAAATATGTAAAAGATTGAACTTCAAAACATTGCCAAAAAAATAAAAATATTAATCCATCAACAATTTGTCAAACTCCTTGCTAGCAAAGAAACATGTGAAGTTTCCAAACCAAAAAAGGCTATTAATACTTGATTATTATGTGATTTCATGCAACACTATTGTATTCAACTTCGAAATTCAAGTTTGGAAATTTATAAAATGAAACTCACTAACACACTATTGTTTCTCTTTTTGACTATCACTATAATTTGTTCAATCTTATCATTAAAGCTTCAAGATAGTAGACTTATTTGCAATTGAAACAGAAGATCTCAAGGAATGACTAGAAATTCTCTATATTTTATTGAAACCTTTGCTACATCTTCATGTCTTTGGCATTTTATAGAGCCCATGTGATCCAACCCCTTAACTTGATATGTATCACTTAGAAAATAAACAAATGGTACCTTCTCTGCTCAAAATAGGTACCCGAAAGGTGAAAATATGCTCAAAATAAATACCCGAAATATGGAAATTTGTTGTAGTGAAGCCCCCGAAAAGCTCCAAAGTGCTTGTTGAACCTCCTAGCGATTTTGGAATGTTTCCTACTGGCTCCCAAGCTCCCAAGAGCATGAGAGCGTGTGGTACATGCTCTCCAATGCCTAAAAGTGGTACCCATGTTACTATGGTAATATGGAAATATCGTAAATGTCATGTCTGATGAAGAACAACTAACGTGTAATGAGTGCTTGCACATCATGGAACATAAAGATCTAATTAATATGTTGATATTTGGTGAAAGAATCCCACTTTTGTCTTGAAGCCAAGTGGAAGACAACCGGTTTGTAGTAGCAAAAGTTTGGAAAGGAGTTGAAGATAATACACAAAAGGAAAAAGAAGAGAAGGAAACTTTGAATGGAAAGCATAATAAATATATTTATGGTATTGATTTTGTATGTGCGAGTAAACAAGATAGCATTTGAACTGAAAATGAAGATGAAGAAAAAGATGCAAGAAACGACATGGAAGTTTCTGAAGGAAAAGAAGAAAAAATTTAAACAATTTTTCAACATTGGATTCAAGAAGAGATCAGATTTTTATATCATGATGTATGGTGAAAATGCACAATAGATAATGGAGTTTCATGGATATAAAATTAGGAAGAAACGAGAAAGAAAATGCGAAATTGTAAAAATGTTGAGTCATTGTAAGCCTTACTGAGACTTAGACTAGTAGATATGTTTATTTGATGATTCATTCAATTTTTATTGTAAGGCCTAGCAAGAATAGTTAGTAATGTTTGAGTTATGTTGAGTCATATGATCGTGATTAAGGGGGAATGTTGGAAATAGTAATTACTCCTGCATGTACATCTAGCAAGAACCAAGTCGAGTGATGCATGAATTTGACAGTTGAGTTAAGTCGAGTCCAGTATTAGAGGTTTGAGTTGAGTCTACATTTGAAAAAGTCTACATTAGTGTGAGTTTCCATAAAAAAGTTAGCTAGAGTTAAATCAAATTAGTTTGAAATAACATGATTCCATATTTAGTATGTTTGGACTTTATATACACGTGATTGGATCATTGTAATGTGTGTCAAAATATGAAGTGAGAGCCAAGCGAAGAATCAAAACTCGGTAATTGTGTATATGAGAAAAAAGTTTTATGAATAAAAATTTATTTCTTTATGTGTGGATTTCTATTTCCACTTCTCTACCTTTCCATCACCAAGACCACTGGCTGATGCTCGTCCAATTGAAGGCCCACCTTCCACCAAAGGAGTTAACCCTGCGAAGACTCCTTCTTCAGCAATAGAAATTAACCCTACTCGAGAGAGTCTTTCTCTAGCAGAAGAAGCTACGTTTTCTTGTTAAAGTATAGTAATTCCCTTATTAACTGGAATGAGTAGTTAATTGCATGTGAAGTCTAGTGCGACATTTAGTTGTGAGTCCAAATTTTTTCTAGATAACTAATGGTTATAGAATCATATAATTCTAGATATTTCTAGGTAAGTTGCATTGTAAAATCTATTTAATTATAAGAAGCCCAAGCTATGCAGCAAGGATTTTTATATTGCCTTTATTTGTATATGTGGATTGACTACATTCTATCATAGTATTAGAGGAGCAGGTATAAGCATCTTCATAGTGTAGAGAGCACAACAGATTGCAAGGATTAATTATCAGAATAGGTCTAAGGCTCCTACAAAGTGAAGAGACTATGGATTAAAAGATTCAAAGGTTTGAATTTTATGAGAAGAGTTTTCAGCATAAATCACATTATGATACATTTAACAAGGCCTTTCGAACCAACAAGACAAGTTTTGAATTTTTTATTATTTACAAACTGGTCTAAGTAAAGTTTGCATAAAAGAGTTGCGGTGTTGGTTTCCTGTCCAAAGAAAACTTGGAGAGCCACCACATACCACTCAGTCGTGGTGGAGGTAATTGCATTGTTCACTAATAAAGATTGGCCTACAGCCCTTTTCGCAGGCAGAAAAAAGAATTTGTTCGACATACTATTTGTAACGCAGTCATCATGGAACCAGGATAGCCATTATCTACGGGCCCTAAAAGGACAAAGGCATTTTCCTAACACGTATGGTTTTGTTCAACCAAAATTACCAAATTCGGCCGTATCGGCGAAGAAAAGATCAAATATATATCAATTAGTTTGGTTCGGTTGAATTATTGTCAAAAATTGATTCGTTTAACGACAACCAAGGATTACACGCCCAAACAAAGGATTGGAGATCAAACGGGATTCAAGAGGAGTTTCCTCCTGAACCAAACTGTAAAAGAACTTGCTTATATTCCTCACAGTCCACAAAGTGGGAGTAGTCAGCATGGCAAGTCAAAATAACAATGTAATTAGATTTGGCGAGTTTTTTTTGGTTGGCGGGGGGGGGGGCTGTCAAATTTAAAAATATTCAATCCAATTATAAGTAGTTTGAGTTATATTTTAAATGTTGTTTCTATTATTTTGATTTTTTTTTAAATATTGCTTTTTTTATGGTGAAAAGGAATTTTATAAGTTTGGTATTATTTTAATTTGAAATGGAAAAAAAGTTAAAAGATTTAAGAAATGGTTAGAAAATAAAATAGGTTTTATTTAGTGGAGATAACGTGTATATGGTAATTTGTATGGGTGGTAGAAGTTAAAAAATGATTTATTTTTTCAATTTTAAAAATATTCAGTCCAATTACAAGTACTTTGAATTATATTTTAAGGTTCTATTTATTATTTTGATTTTTTTTTTTCAATATTGTTTTATTTTAAGGTGAAAATAAATTTTATCAGTTTGGTATTATTTTAATTTAAAAAAAAACATAGTGAAGATTTAAGAAAAAGTTAGGACATACAAATATGTTTCACTTATTGGAGATACATTGCATATGGTAATTTGTATAGGTGACAAAAAGTTAAAACAATGATTTTTTTTGTTTTAAGAAAAGTGTATGGAAAAAAGAAAAAGGAGAAGTTTATTGAATTTTTTTGCGAAAAGATAATAGTATGGATTTGTTAGACATTCCTTATCTACCATGCCCTATGAATAAGGATTTTCTCGTTGGTTCTTATTTGCGACAACTTATTTTAGTTGGTAAATTTTTTCAATTTTGGACACTTATAATGAGGGCTCGATTGGAAATAGATGATTTATGGACGTTGTATTACATGGGTTTAAAGAACTCCAAAGTCAAGCAAGTTATGAGGTTATGACACAAGATCCAAGGGATCAATTTATGGCTAACACGAAATAAGATGCAGTGCCATTGTTTTTCATTCAAAAACATTTGGATAATAATATTGTTCCAAAGATTGCAGTAGCAACTACATCGAGAGAAGATTGGACATTTATAGACATGATATACAATGGAAGGAGGAGCAACAACATTCATCATAGTGTTGCAATTGATAATGAAATTCCCATTGTAACAAGAGATGTTGTGAAAGAGCTCATCGAATAAAAGGAAGATCTACATGACAACAAGGATACAATTGTCACAGAGAATTTTGTTGAAGAAAGTGTAGAATATTTTTCCATTATAGAAATATTAGCCAACATCATGGAAGACTATGTTGAAGTAGAAGAACATAAACAAGACATGGACAATATAGTTGTCCTAGACACTGAAAAAACATTTATTGTAGAATGAAAAGGTTATAATATAGAAGATCTACAAGATGAACATGTTGAAGATACCAAAGTCTGCCATATAAATACATGTGCCAAGCATGAAATTGAAATTGTGTTTATAGCAGCAACAACAGTTAGTGATATCCTGGCAGTGAAAGCCAAATTTGCTTATGAGATTGAAGTAACTTTTTTGGAGGACAGGCTTAGAAACCCTGAATATGATAATGATGAAAGTTGTTACGGGCAAACTACAATCTTTACGATGGAAATTTTTGTAGTATAAATCAAGACGATCATCAGCGTTTTTGAGGACTATGTGGTAGTGGAAGTGAAGATGAAAGAATATGAATATATTTTTTTTATCTTAGAGAGATTGACAAAAAAATTCAATCAACAGTTGTTGAGGTACAAGAAATTGCAGAACACAAACTAGATGATCATGAACTAAGGATGAAGACATATTAAATAAGAAGATGAAAGTAAAGTTAAAACTACAAACTAAGAAAATATATACCAAGTATAACGTTTGGAGCAAAAAGATGAAAAAAGTTGTAGAAAACAACCAGCGCAAACATGCAAAAGTAAGGAAATTTTTCTAATTGACTCAAGTATTGTAAACCTAGCTGAGACTTAGACGAGCAGGAAGTAGAAATTATTATTAAGGGGAAGTTCTTGTACTAGTAAATGCAATAGTTGAGATTAAGTGGGGGTATTAATGTATAATAGTCTCACTTATTAACTAGAGTGATTAGTTAGTTTCATGTGAAGTCCACTGGGACACTTGGTTGTGAGTCCTAATAATTTTTATAAAACTAGTGGTTTTAGAATCAATTAATTCAGGATACCTATAGAATATCATAGTGCTAGATAATTCTAGAAATTTATCCATGCATTTGAAAGTTTATTTATTGATAAGAAGGGAAATTTATGCCCCAAGAATTTTTGCATCGAATTCATTAGTAAATGTGTGTTAGTTTCTTTCCATCACTATGATGTAGCCTATGGCAGAGCCTAAACCTGCCAAGGGATATCCATTTGTTTCCGAGGCTTAAAAATCCATAGAAGGGGGAGCTCCACCTCCACCAGTGGAAACACATCCACTCGAGGAGGAGGTCAAACCTATTCTAGATGAAAAGAAACAAGTATATGGTGACAAGGAAAAAAAATTCACTTCTCCTCTACCTAATAATGCCATACCTTATCCATATGATGACTTGGTTCCTAGATGCCACGTTTCGTTGGCTTGTAATTTAGTAGAGAAAATGCATTTCTTGTTCATGATAATTATGAAGCAAAGAGGGATTACTCCCACATATCTCACTATTAAAGCTCCAATGGATCCATATCTAAATATCAAGCTCGATAGTGACATCGTTAAAATGCACACTTCATTAAAAGTGGTTACCTAGATCACAACAACATATTTTCTTTTGGGAAAAATAATCTTCAGTATGGGCACACTTTGGAAATTTTAGTGTGGGATGAAGACACTGGAAGAAGAGATGATTTCTTGAGTGGTGGTTGCTTTAATCTCTCCAATGTTCCCATGTGTATGCCTCCCAACAACACTTTGGCACCTTAGTCGTATTTGATGGAATGGGAAGGCAGAGTTAAAGGAGGCATAATGTTGGTGATTTAGATTGGAACTAAGGAAGGTGAGCCATTTCCAAAGGCATTGAAATTATATGCACGTTGAATTGTTAATACATAATCCAAAGCATATTTATCATTAAATATATCATATTTGAGTGTTAACGTAATCAAAGTACAGGATCTGTAGTTGTTGAAAAAGGCTTGATACCCATATCTCAAAGTTTAGTTGAGTTTCCAGGTCTTGAGAACTAATTCTACCAACAACAAAACCAACACACCATTGTGGAATAAGGATCTTATGTTTGTTGCAACTAAAACATTTGAAAAGAAATTATTTTTTAATATAAAGGAGTGGACCAACAAGGACTTGTAGCTTGTGGGTCATACTAAAGTGCGCTTGAAAATTATTGAGAGAAGTGTGGATGGTGATTTCTGTGGTGAAGATTTTTGATTATGAGATTTCAAAATTTCCACAATATTCATTTTGAGTTTTTGATGTTTCGAGTCAAGACCATGACCCATCATTAGAAAAAGTTGATGATGGGTCATGGTCTTGACTCGAAATGTTGAAAACTAAAAATGAATAATGTGGAAGTTCTAAAATCTCTTAATTAGAAGTGTGGACAATCATTCGGTGAATTGAAAGTGGTTTGATTTGGAAAAAATCAATACAAACTAATAGATATCATGGCAAAATTCATCTCAAGCTTTCGTTCACTTGTGGTTATCATGTAATGGACGAAGCTATGCCATTGTCCATCGATATGCATCCTATTGCGAAAGAGCTCTAGAAACCCTAGCTAGGAGTGCTAGACCATGGAACCTTGGGAGCACAAAATCTTCTTCCCATGAAGACCAAATCTTAAAGAGGATCAAAATCTTCCTATTGTGTTTTGAAATCTGACCAAAAATATGTTCAAACTAGGATCATCTCTGATAGCATCGGTCCTAAGTGGGACAAGCAATATACATGGTAGGTTATGATCACTCCACTATTGTTACATTGGGATTTTTTGATAACTAGGATATATTGAACATGGTTAATAAGTGGCTAAGCCATATTTTCATATAAGACATTTGAATCTGGATCTCAACCCTAGAGAGGAACAAGGTATACATAAATCCATATCATTTAATGGTTTAATGGGTTTAGGTCCATTTGGCGTGAAAAAAATGGGAGAGTTGGAGTTGGGAGCTTGATGCACATGTAATTCCTTGCTTGATGTATTGGTAGTGATAATGATTCCATGAAAAGGAAGTGTGAAATAAATATGAAGAAATAATTTAAAATGTTCATGTTAGGAGAATTATCAATTTTCCTTGGAATAAAGTCCATCAATCCAAGTGAGTCATATTCATATCTTAATCTAAATACATAAAATAAAATAACCCCATTTTTAACCATATGAAATATGTAAATATTTAAGGTCTGAAAACTATAGTGTAAGTATGATGATAAGTGTTTGTGTCAGTCAAAATTAAAAATAAGATAGTTAAACCAATACATGCCAAATATAAAATTGAAACCTAATAAATAAACCAAAAATTAATAATTGAAACCAAATCAAAATGAAGATTTAAATTGAATTATAGGATACTATATACAAGCAAAGGGTTAGTATAAAGAATACATGAAATAAAATAACTTATAGACATTGCATCTCAAATATATATACATAAATCACCCCATAACAAATACTATAATAAACAAACTCGATAGGTGTATATAGAAAGTGGAGCATGAAATATATGTTTGATTTTTTATTGTATTTTTTTCGTCATACCCGATAATAATTGCATGGACAATTCTTATCAAAAAAACCTAGAAACAATTGTAGAATGAATGACAGAGTTAAAATATACATATAAACAGAGAAATGAGAGCATCACAATAAAAAGTAAAATAAATTAAAATGCCACGTGAAACCATGTAATGGGTTGGGTTGTAGACCAGCAAAGGAGTTATTTTATTTCTTCGAAAAGTAGATGGCATATGCATATACTATGGACGCTGAAACAAAGTCAAGTTTAAATGACTTGGTGATTGGAAGTGATCACATCTTGTAAAACCATCACTAAGTCATGACCAATTAAAGGAGAATAATGAGTGGAAATTATGCAGAATGAAAACCAACACTACTTTCACTCAACCACGAATTCATGGAGCTCTCCTTTCACGTTCTCGGATGCGCCTGTGGGCATCCTGCAAAGCCAACAACCATCATCATACATCGAAGACCTATGTCCTTGAAAATTGGTCAAGAAACAAAGAAGAAAACCTCACAAAAATAGTTATAACCCCTCACAAAATTTGCGCGGAATTTTTGTGCGGGGTTATAACTATTTTTGTGAGGTTTTCTTCTCGAAGTGGAAAATCCATTGTTCCAATGAATTTTGTCAGGTTATGCACAGTCTAGATCTTTCCTGAATGGTTGGTTCAACCATTGGATGAGTCCTATAAATTTTGGTTGGTTACGTCCGGCAGGAAGATACGAGTTGCACTTGTTAACTGTTTTGGCAACATTTTGAATGTTCTTTTAAACATGATTTAATCTTATACAAGATATTTTGAAATTGATGACAGTGAGAAGGCTACAAGAGTTTGGAACGTTGGAAAAAACATACACCATGTGGACTAAGTAACAAACCACTTCAAACGCTTTGATAGTATGATTTAGCGACATCCTTTGACTTGAGGGTTTAATGTAAATATTATATATATATACACGCATATGCTTAATTATCATTACTTTGTTATCAATAATGAATGATTATAAATATGTCATTATGATGTTTTTGTTTTATAAATAAAGAGGTATGGAAAATTAAGTTTTGGATTACATTTAGCTGGAAAATATGAGGTTGCAAGGGATGAGAATATTAATTACTAATTAATATGTATTAGGAATTTATTTTGGATAATTAGATTTATTGTCACTTATGAAATTAGAAAATTTATTATTTGTCTAAAGAGTAGGATGTTGCCTTTGGGAGTGGAAACAAAAGTTCATTAATGAGCAGGTAACTACCTGTCACATGATGATGAGGAGGAGGTAGCTACCAACCACCAAAAGAGTGGTAGATGAGTAGTGCATAAAAATAATTTTGTCTACATCTTTTGCCTCTCATGGTTTTTTTTTTAGAAAAAGAGATACCGAAGAGAAGAAAGTGTGAAGTAAACAAAATAGTTGCAAACCCGTGCTCGATGGGATATCTTTAGCCTCGGAGAAGCCAAGTACTCAACTATAAATTTTCCAAACATACCTTTCAAGTCGATATTCTTAATTTTTTAACTCTGTATGATTTTAATATGAATTGAAGGAAAATAAAAAATTAAAGTTTAGTTAATTTTATAGTCTTATCTATTTCTGCATTATGGATATTAAAAGTAATTGTAGTAGTATATAGAACAACACAAATTTCTATATATTCAGTTGTTATTCAAGTAATATTTATACAAAGGTTGTTATTTCGTAACGGATATGTATAGAAGTGTTTGTGTGTGTGTGAATATAAGTATTTATTTGGAATGGAGGGTTTCATACATATATGTGATGAGCTCCATTATTGCAGAAAGGATTTTGCAACAGCTAGGGCTACCAACTTTATTTTATCAACCCGAGGTTTGTACAAACTTGGAGGTGACAGTGTTTTATACACAATAGATGCAATGGTCTTCTCCTGTCACATTGAACTGGGGCAATAGACCACTAGGGCTTTTCAAACGAGTCTTCTATGGAATAGAAAGCATCTTACTACTAAATAGCAAAGCGAAAACTATTCTTAATGTAGAAAGGGAATGTTGCCTACTCTAGGGAATGAAAATGCTTAATTTGAAAGTGCTATAAAGTGACATGAAATCCTCCAGCTAAGCATCTACACATATTTCTTGCAAAAGAGACCTTACTTAACCTTGCATCTAACATCTATTTATCTTGATTAAATAAGCATGGAAATGATCCTAAGACTATTGTGACTGTTGCATGCATGTGCTAACTAGAAATTGCAGAAAAACCTTTTTGATTTTCAATTTTTTGAATGCAAATTATAATTGAACTAATCTGATCTTTGGAATGGGAGACGGGTATGGGGAAATAGGTTTGGAATGGCATTGAGGGTATGGAAGCCAAGTGGAGGCCTAACCTAAGCTTAGATAGTGATGGTGCCCAGCCCAAACGCCCCTTGCAATTATATAATAGGTAATATGTTTCGGTGGGTTGACAAATATGTATGGAAATGATTTATGCAATTGTTGTATGGTTGATTAAAACAGTCAATTCATTGGACACGCGTATGAAAGGCAGGGGTTATATTTTGTGTTTGGTATGATAATCAGTGAAAACTTTAATACAGTCCTTGCCTGGTAATTTCCGCTCGTCTCTAGACTATTCTCCCGGTTTACCTGCTCGTTGGCTCATTCTTCATTGTTGCTGTGAGTTTGTTGTCGAGCTCTACAAGTTGGGTTGCTATGGTCATGCAGTAAACTGTGGTTCTCGTTGTCGGTCTTGGTGTGCCTATGGTTACTTCTTCCTCGGTCCGTGGCTTGCCTTATTCCACCAAGCAGTGGTCTGGTGGGTTCTCTGACGGATGTTGGTTTCTACTCTGTTACAACATCTTCAGGTGGTGCATGTGAGCGTCAACATGGCATTCTTACTCCAGTTGGCTTCTCTAATGATGGTTTGTCCTCAGGTTGGCGCTATGGTTCCCCTTTGGCCTCTAGCTTGGTCCTCAGGTAATTTATCCAGTCCCTGTTTCACTTTCCAACACCTTTCTCTTCAGTTTTTAACTCAGCTCGCCCCTTGTTCGTTACAGTTGATGGTTGCTATTCTGGGATTGACTTTCCTCGCTGTTACTACGAGCTCTCAGGTATGGTCACGTCCCTGGCTCGTCCTCTGTATTTGTTTTCCTTTTAATCGATGTTTGTTTTAATTTGAGTGTATGGTTTCTTTGTAGGTGTTGTGGGCTTAACAGGAGGGCTCATCCAAGACTCTTCCCGGCCCTATTCGGTAGGCTCTGTTACGATGTGTTTGTAGGCTCCTTGTATAACTCTGTCAACTCATGTCTTTTATTTCCATAGTCTGTGTTAGATAGGCCTTCAAACCCTTGCCTAGGGTTTCACCGTGCTTGCTCTATATTTGCTTTGCGATTTTGGTTAGTCGAACTTGGAACCCTCCTCCAGGGTTTGCAAACTATGGCCTTGTGCTTATACAACCTTCGGTGCCCTGTTTGGCTATAACTCTTTTTTTTATAATTCTGGAAAAGGTTGGTCGACTCGAAAACCCTCTTCCAGGGTTTGCAAACTATGGTCTTGTGCTTGTATGGCCCTTGGTATGTTGTTTGGGTGTAACTCTTTTGTGATTCTAGAAATGAAAAATGATGTTTACAATGTAACGTGACATAAATATGACTACATGAGTTTTCTGTGACTCATATTCACCATTCCGCCACTGTAACTGCTATTGTATGATGTTGGCTTGTTTAATTAAGTTGTTTGAATTCGTTCTCCTGAATGTTGTTGACGTGTTATTCATAGAATGATACTCTGGTTCGTTTTCTTTTCCGGTAATGGCTCTGCTCGTATTCTTTGGTCTCTATCCTGTGGCCGCAACATTTTTTTCTTTCGGTTTGGGGATGTTCTTAACGCAATTAAATAAAATGTTTGCTTCTCCTGGTTAACACAACCGAAAAGAATTGATTTATAGAACCTATAGCAAATGATTATTCATGCACAGATTATCCTCTATCAAATTTCCTAACAAGTAGAAATAACATACAAATCGACAGCTGCTTCGATTTCTTATATTAATATTTTTTTTTCTTATTAGAGTGTGAGTGGTCTTCAACTGAACCCTCCTTTTGTCTTGCTCCGTTACATTTAAAGCTACTCAGTTCCAGTTAATGAAACTGTATGCCTGTTTTTCAGTTGAGGTTTTACAGTTATATGGTTATTAATCGGTTGCTTTATACTATGACAAGATTTGTCTTTTAGTACATATGTCTTTTCTTTTCCTGCTAAAACAAAATTATAACACTGATTTGCTAATACTAGACAGTACCAGATCCTAACTATGTAACCATTTTTAACTAACTGAGAGTAAATAAAAGTAACAAACCTACCTAATTTCCTCTTGACCATCATATAAAAAAACTGATAAAAGTAAATTCACTGTCCTTTGCCTGGCTGAGACTTCACCTGGCCATGGTGAGCTAGATGCTCCTGCATCAGGTTCTTGGGATGAAAAGAAATCATGGCTCCAGTCCATGAGCTTCTTGACAGAAGTACCTGTCTGTTCGATCTGCCTGGCATAAAGCCATGAACTGTCCTCAATTGGACAGTTCCTCCACTTGACTAGGTACTGTAAGTACTGCTTTCGTCGAGTTCGTTTCGCCACCTGAGTGTCGAGAATACTCTTGATCTCGGGAGGTGGAACGTAAGGCAGCTGTCTCTTCCAAGCTCCTCCTTTGTCCTGAGTGCCTTGTGTGGCTCGCGTGGTTCCTTCATCTTCCTTCTCTTCTGGGTCGACCGTAGAGGGAAACAAGTCTGCTACAATAAAAATAGGTGAAATGCCTATTCATGGTGGCAACTGGATCTCATAGGCATTTGCTAAAAACTTCCAAAGAGTTTTGCAGGGTCCTATTTTCTTGTACTTCAACTTATTGTATGTACCTTTAGGAAAATGCTCCTTGTGCAAATATGTGAGGAATTTGTCTCCTACTTCGTACTGTACCTCCTTTCTCCGCAAGTCTGCTTGTTACTTGTACTTTAAACTGCTGTCCTGCAACTTAAGTTTCACATGTTCGTGCAAATCCCTCATTGCGTTGGCGAAATCTTCTCCGTCTACGCTTCGCCGTTCTTGCAGTCCAAGATCCCGCAATTCATGCGCTCCGCAAGGATGCATGCTGTACAGGATTTGGAAAGGGCTCAAGCCTGTGCAGCGGTTAGGTGAATCGTTGTAAGCGAATTCTTCCTGCGCCAACACTAGATCCCACATCCGCGAGTTCTCTCCAACTAGAGTTTGCAATAGATTCCCTAAGCTCCCGTTTACAACTTCTGTCTGTCTGCCCATCTGGGGATGGTAAGCAGAACTGTAACTCAGCTAAGCATTCATCTATTTCCACACGATACGCCAAAAATGTCTCGTGAATTTCACGTCCCTGTCTGACAGGATGGATTTGGGTAATCCGTGTAACCTGACAATCTCGTCAAAAAACAAATGGGCCACGTGGGTGGCATCACTAGTTTCCCTGCAAGTAATAAAATGTGCCATTTTCAAAAATCTATCCACCATTACCATTACCGAGTCATACCCTCGATGTGTCCTAGGTAGGCCTAAGACGAAGTCCAGGCTGACGAAATCCCATGGTCTGCCTGGAACAGGTAACGGTGTATACAGTCCTGCATTATGACTCTGCCCCTTCGCTAATTGGCACACTTTGCATTTGGCTACGAATTGTCGCACATCTCTCTCCATCCTTGGCCAGAAATAGAAGTGCTTGAACTACTCGAGTGTTTTATCCCCACTGAAATGTCTGGCCAAGCCTCCACTATGCTTTTCTCGAATAATGTTCTCCCTCATCAAGCAGTCTGGTATGCACAGTTGTCCGCCCTTGAACAACAATTTCTCCTGTAAATTGTAGTCTAACCAAGGGCTATTATTCCTCAACAAAGGGTTCTAGCATGCTTCATAGGCCTCCTTAAAGTCTGCTTCTACCTGGTACAAATCCCATAAGTGCTTAAACCCCAGCACCTGCACAGTGCTTTCCTGCAGAAGTAGAGCTTTCCTACTTAGCACATCTGCTTTTTTATTAGCTTGCCCGCTAATGTGTTTCAATATGAAATTAAAACTCTGTGGGTACTCCATCCATTTGGTGTGCTTGTGGTTCAGTTTGTGCTGCTGCAATATGTACTGTAATGTAGAGTTATCTGAAGACAGCATGAACTCATTTCCTAACAAGTAGTGCCTCTAGTGTTTTAGTGCCTGTACAACTGCATAAAACTCCTTGTCATACGATGAGTATTTATGTCTACTCTCATTCAGCTTTTCACTGAAAAATGCTATAAGCTTATCCTCTTGACTGAGAACAGCTCTAATTCTTGTCCCATTGGCATCACAGCAAACCTGAAATAGCTTCTGTAAATGTGGTAATCTTAGGATCAGCCTTTCAGTAACTTTTTTCTTTAACAACTGGAAGCTTCTTTCCGCTGCTTCAGTCCGCCGAAAAGGTTGGCTAGCCTTCTTAATAGTATCCAACATTAACGCACAAATATCGCTGAAATTTTGTATGAACTTCCTATAAAAACATGGTAATCCATGGAAGCTACATACCTCAAACAAGTTTTTCGGATATGGCCAATTCACTATCACCTCCACCTTCTCCGGATCCATTTTCAATTCATTCTCCGCTATTACAAACCCCAGGTAAATTAATTCCTTCTATAGAAAGGTACATTTCTTTAAGTTTATCACCAGTTTATTCTGCTGTAATTTCTCTAGCACCTTACGCACATGTTGAAGGTGTTCTGCTCTTGTCCTGCTAAATATAAGTATGTCATCCAAATAAACTATCACAAACCTCCCAATATACTCCTTCAACATCTCATTCATTAGTCTCATGAATGTAATGGGTGCATTGCTCAGCCCAAATGGCATGGCCAGCCATTTGTACAACCCCTCATTCATCTTAAAGGTTGTCTTCCATTCAACCCCCTCGTGTATTCGTATTTGATGGTACCCGCTCTTCAAATCTATCTCGGAAAAATGCACATCCCCGCTTAAACAATCCATCATATCATCCATTCGTGGCAATGGAAACCTATACCGAATGGTGATCTTGTTGATGGCCCTTGAGTCGGTGCACATCTGCCACTCTCCTCCCTTCTTGGGGGCGAGGACTGTCAGAACAGCGCAAGGGATTAAGCTCTCTCTTGTCAATCCCTTTTCCAACAGTTCTTGCACCTGCTTCCTGATTTCTTCATTGTCCTTGGGGTTCATTCGGTATGCCGCTTTGTTCGGCGAACTGGCTCTAGGTATGAAGTCAATGTGATGGCTTATGCTCCTTCTGGGGGGTAACTTGTCTGGCAAGTCATCTACAACTATGTCCGTAAAGTCCTCCAACATTTGCTGGATCTCTATAGGTAAATTTGTTATCTTTGTATGAAATAACACTGTCCTGGCCTTCTTCACCACTACGTAACCTATCTTGTTGTCTTCAACCTGTTTTAGGAACTGTTTTCAACTCACCAGCAATGCTCTGGTTTCACCTGTCTCAGCTACTCCTTCTTCTTCTTTGACAGCTACAAGTGTATGCTTGATTCCATCCTTCACGAATTTATAACAGTTCATCACTCCATCGTGTGTCACTTTCCGATCATATTGCCAAGGTCTGCCCAACAAATGTGACAGACATCCATTGGCATGATGTCACAGACAACTTTGTCCTTGTATCTACCTCTTTGAAATTCCACTTTGCTCTGTTCATCAACCAGTAGCTGATGGCCTTTTTGCAGCCATGAAACCCTGTAGGATTGGGATGCTTCAAACGTTTCAAATCCAGCTTTTCTACCATCTCTGTAGATATTAAATTGCCGGTACTACCGTTGTCTATAATTAATTTACAGCACTTACCTCACGATTTCCAAATTGTTCTAAATAAAAACTTCCACTGTGTCTAGTCAGTGACCTCTTTAACTGGTTTTAACAACACTTTATGTAGTACTAAAGCTTCCCCTGTCTCTAGAAAATTCTCCGCTTCTTGGGGAGGCGCTGTCACTTCTTCTGGTTGTGCCATGTATGCACCCCACTGTCCAGCTTGTTCTGCTTTCGAACATTCAAACGATCTATGTCCCCATTTATGACACCAATAACATTGGTAACCAACCCCTCTTCCTCGATCGTTACCTCTGCCCCGCTGGGATGATCTTCCACCCCTGACATTATTGCCTTTGTCTGCTAAACCAGAAGCTCTAGAATTTCCGCCTTCTTTGTTATTGCTAGCAGTCTGCCCTCTTCCATAGGACTGGCCTTTCCCTCTACTGGCCCCTCATCCTCTCCAAGCATTCTGTCTTCTGGTGATTTTCTCCTCAACCTTCATTGCACTCTGGTACACTTCCTCAGTGTTATACGGTGACAAAATGCTGATTTCTTCCAAAATATCCAACCTTAATCCATTAATATACCTAGCTATTCTTTCTGCTGTATCTTCTGTATATCGAGCCCTCAAATTTACTCAATAAAACTCCTCAGTATATTCCCTTACCGTCAATCCTTTCTACCTCAGATTCTGCACCTACCTATGTAGCGCAAACTGATAGTCTCTTGGCAGAAATCTGCCTTTTAACTTGGCCACCATCCTTGACCAGGTCTTAATCGGCAATTTGTTCATTCTTTTCCTCTCGTTCTAGACAGTGTCCCACCATAGGGCTACGTGACATTTCAATTTCGTTGTAGCGAACCGAACTTTGTGGTCTTTGGTGACTTCCTCACACTCGAAGTACTTATCCATCTC
>APFE031659416.1:80389-113774 GCA_000404065.3 Pinus taeda
CAACACTTGGCCACACACTAGTAGAATTCCGACTTCTTTATTTTGGTTCACTAATAGCACAGGGCCTTGTGCTTTCATGGAGTATTGAATTGTTGTGCGAGTTACTCCTGCTTCCCCACTTACCACATGGAGATATATGGTTCACCTTTTTCCAAGTCAATTAAACACAACCAAAATTTAAGCTTGATCATAGTGTTTCAAATTCGGGTTTTCATCTCTGGTGTTGTTCCACTGGCAGCATGCCTAGACAGTACCCTAGCAGAGTCACGCAGGAACACACACATTTCTCCACTGCCAACAAGCCTAGTCAGTACCCCGGTGGAGTTTCATGCGTCACCTTTCTGCATACGAATCCTTTATCTTATTTCTCCTTTGTATTTTTCAAGAGGAATGTGTATAGGCACTTATTTATTTTTGGGGTGAAAGAGGGATCCTGACTTATTGAGATCATAAGATGTTTCTCCTTCAAAGAATCATGTAAGACCTCTGGCATAGGTTTGCTCATTTATATTCTCCCCTTCTCCATTTCTACTAGTTGGATGAGATTGAACACACAGAGCATAAGGCAAAGTGCAAGCGTGTGGCTTCCGAATGCGGACATAGGTTCATGGTTGCACAAAAAATTCCCTTGCAGACGACTCATATTTTCCATCAAGACTTCATCGGCCAAAGGTTATAACCAAGCATAGAGAAGACAAACACAAGACTTGCCAAGTGCTATAGTGACACAAGTTTCTTCAAATCTGAGCCACATACTCTATTCAAAAGGAAAAATGTAGTAGTTGGCAGCACTTATTTTTGGAAGCAAAAATATTAAGCTATTAAACAAACAAAAAAAACGTAAACAAAAATAGTAAGTAGAACAAACAAAATAACAACAAAGATAGTAAGAAAGGAAAACAAAATGAAAACAACAAGAAACAATAAGAATCTATACATGCCACAGGGCATAGCCAGACCTATTGTAAATAATTCTTGAGTTCTTGGCTGTCAACAAGAAAGGTTCTCAACCCTCCCATCAAGTGATTTTAGCTGGTACATTTGTGGGCCAAGCTTCTCCTAGACTCTGTTTGTAGTTTTCATCGATGTATCATGGATTGAAGGTAACAAGTTCTTACATAGGAGGTAGGACAACAAATAACCAAGTATTGATAGCTGTAGAAGTCCTCATGTACTTCACCTAGCTTGTTTTAAGAGTCACACACGGTCCATGTGAAACTAACCTACGAGAATAAACAAGGAAGGAAGCCAAAAATAAAAGAAATAAGTAGACGAAAATGTGAATGCAAAGAGAGTAAGCAAGCAAACAAGCAAGAAAGAAAACAAACAAAGAAATAATCAAACATGCATGCAAGAAAACAACTCAAAGAAAATACTACTCCTACTCCTAAGCTAACAGTGCATGGGTTGTCTCACGTGAAGTGATACTTCCATTGTAGCCACCGGTGCATTAGTCGACCCATTATGGTGAAGGCATGGTTTGTGATAATCGCAGTTGTACAAACCAACAAGTGTGAAAGTTATAACAATGAAGACGTACACACTCTGAGTTTACAGGCATCCACAGAACAAAAATGAGTGAAAGCGCATGTCATGCAATCTGTGGAATTTCCATGGCGTTGTCCTACACTACGTACATATTTTGACTGTATGCATTCTCTTAACTATGACTTGCCAGCGAACATCAGAAAGGTAGACCACTTACATTGTGCAAGTGCGCTTGTTGTGTAAGATTCCTCCAATGGGTGAGTGATGGGATTGTGTAGTTCAAGTAGAGGAAGCAAAATCTAGGTGTTTGGTTGATCTTCAATGCAAAGTAGAGAGCGATGAGGAGCCCTGCATGTTTCAACAAATTTCCTAATCCGAAGTGAAACCAACCTCAGGAAAGCAAGGACTTGACATAACCATCATCTTGGGTGGAAGTGCCTTGATAATCTAGCGGGTTTCTACTTCGTCGAAAGATAGACCAATGTAGACCAGTGCCTTAGACAGATTAACCATGATTGAATCAACATTGTGATCGAATGAAGAACTAGAGAGATCACGACAACCAAGAATAGAAAACTCATGATGTTTGTTTGCATCCTCATGATTTGAAAAATCATGTAGAGGGGTAGATGAGAAGCAAGGATTTTCACCCTCTATGTTTTCAGAAATGACAGATGACGGATTGGACGAAATTTCAGAGGAAGATGTGTCCTCTCCACAATGTAATGACATACTGACATTCGATGCATCTAGTGAATGATAGGAAGTAGAAACTTCCTAAAATGAGTTTTCATACGAGGAATCAATAGTGGCAAAATCACAAGGGATGCCAGGATAAATTGGGTGAGGAGCAGATGGAAGGGAGTCATCCTTTAGCACAAGTTCTTCTTTAAATTCCCACACACAGTCATCATGAATGATGGTGCAGGTTGGTTGCAAAATACCAACTTCGTCAACAAATTGATCCTCATTCACAGCAGGTGAGGAGTTCAGAAGGAAAGAACACAAGACATTACAATCCAGAGGATCAACAGAACATGGGGACGGAGGTTGAGGGAATAAATCCACGTGACAACCAACAGGTTTGAAAGCTAAATCTGCATAGATATCAAGAGCAGGTGGGGTGGGAGGATATGACATTTTAATAGATGTGTGTGCATGTTCTCCCACATCACTCTGCAGTGGTAGATTTGTTTGATGAGGTGAGGGTGGACATTCACTTGTGATAGAAACTATGTCTGCTTGTGATTGCGCAACTCCATCACCGAGGTATGTTGAGCAGGATTTGAATGATTTCGAGAATTATGGATTTTTGGATATGTGAAGAAGATACTCAAAACTTTCATCGAAAAATTCCCAATAAATTTCATCTTCGAGAAATCAGTAATCAAGATTACAAAATCATTTGTTAAACTATTCAACGGATTCATCAGGTGCTTTTCGTAATTTCAAAATTTCCTTATCGAGTGCTTTACAGTTAAAGTGATTGAAACCATGGTCAATCTCTGGGACCAAATGAGCAAGAGAATGAATAGATTTTTTAGAAAGCATGGCACACCATTGTAATGGGTGCCCTCGAAGTGTGTAGAAAAAAAATGCAAAGGTCATGTGTTCTTCAAAGATTCCATGTCTTTCGCATGAGCCTACAAGGCCGACTACGTGGCTAAGAAACGCTACATAGCCTCCACCATCATATGTTTTATGTGACAAGTTATACGAGAGCTCTATGACATTTTGAAGTCATTTCCATTAGACATACAATCCAAAAGAGAAACTCTGTAGTTGGTCATGATAGATATACATAGATTGAAAATAGATTATGAGGACTCAGCTTTTCATCTGGCCCTCCTTCTAGTGCCAAAAATGATGATGGTGTTTCTAGCGCCAAAAACGATGATGGTGTTGGACCTACCAACATTCACGGGATCACCATGGTATGAAGTCCTCACTAGACCTCACACTATTTGGTGTGGCAGTCCCAACTCTACTAGGAATGCAAAATGCAATAGGATGTGCATAGCTTCTGGTGGAGTAGTCCACAAAGATGTGGTAGTCATAAGACACAAACGAAGATAATATGTATAACAATCAGCAGATTAGTCCATGCAAGTATAATGGTTGTTATAGCAAGTTTTATGAGAAAGGCATATCTGATGTCTAGGAGATTAGTCTACACGGGTGAGACAACGTGAACAACATACACAACACATTTTCATTAACATACATGTATTACAACAATTGAATTAGTTCAAGTGTTGAACACAGGTTAAATCAACATGCATTAAAAGTGGTAAAGGTTATTCTTACAATAGTTACAATACATGTGTGAAAATGTGTTGGCATATTAGTAGGCTTCTGAATTAAGAAAAAATTCCAAGACACATCGTTACACCATACATCACTAACCCTGTGTGTGGGGCTTTGGAGCCACTACTTACTCCTCAAAGAAAATATTATAGCCTCTCAAGGCTATGTGGGAGCTGAGGTGAAAAAGTCCTCTGCATGTACAAATGAGGGGGTCTTTATAATCAAGGGTAAAATTGACCCTTGTGGCTACTCGACTACTGTCATGACTATCTAAATTCTACGAATTTTTGACTTTACATGACTCTTTGTACAATAAGTGGGTCTCCTGGACTTCCATATGACATTGCATTGATTAATAGTATGGCCCAATATAGAGATGTGGATGACATGACTCATGACATGAATCGACATGATAGTGCTAGTACGTTCGTGCTGCTACTGGTGTACACGTTGAGCTACAGTGCTATTGGGTGATGGATGTCCTCATGGTGTGTCACAACTTCACCTCCACATGGAAATGTGCACAGAGCCTTTGATGGTCATTGGATCGCTTGACGTTCCATTCACACATTTCTCCTTGCTTGTGTGTTGGTAATCTTGATAGGTTCATCAATTCGTGAAAGGTGCATGTTCATTAACCCTTCATTCATGAACACATATTGCATGTTTGCTCATCCATCCGTCCACAAACACATCTTTGCATGATCATTTGCTCATGAGTACATCTATTTGCATGCAAAACTTGTTCTTTCATTGGTGAACCTATCCTTTTGCATGTGCTCCCATTGTTGTTCACATCTATTGCTGTGCCATGTTTTTTTCTGTACTTGTGTCTACAGTCACTCATGACGAGATGACAAAAAATCCATAAACCTCCTAGTCCACCATGATGCATGATCATTTTGGATGGAAGTGACCGGGAGAGGTAACAATATTGCAAGGTGGGATGGAGGCTCTAGGCATTGTTGATGAAAATTACACAGGAGCCAATAGGTGATGAATATGGGAAATCCAGAATGACAATGACTGTTCGCGGGGTCTAGCTCAGTTGGAGGAAAAAAGTGCATAGTTTTTTAGAGTAACAGACTAGGTTGTGGAAAGGCTGGGCAGGAAAAATCTGCACAATTTTCGGAATGAGTGGGCAATGAGATCTTGGGAGCAAAAACTACCCAATTCCCGAGGGGAACTACCAGTCATCTCCTGGGTTACTGGCAGTAAAACTGTGCAATTCCTGAGGGGAACTCGCAGTTAGCTACCTGGAGCTTGGCAACAAAAACTGTGCAATTCTTGGAGGGAACTCGTAGCCAGTTGTTGGATCTTGGCAGGAAAAACTATGCAATTCCTGGATGAAACTGCATGTTGGCTACCAGGAGCTGCTAGCAGAAAAGACTACATTGGTTCTAGGAGGTTGGCTTGCTGGTCACCTCTACGCAGTTTTTGAGCTAAGGAGACTGCTAGGAAGCAGATGACTTTGTCATGAAAACTGTGCAATTTTATAGGCTAGCATTCGATCGAATGTCGGGAGGGCTGGCTAGAAAACCTGGGAAATTTTCTGAGGGAGATAGGGATAGGCACTGCGTGTCTGTCCGGCCCATCTGCTCAATTTTCTCAGTCAACGGAGTGGGCAAGGTTTGTAGCCTCTACGTAATTTTTGAGGGGAGTCATTCTTGGAGTGGCTGTTGGGTCAAACTCTCAGGTTGACCAACATGAAGGTTGTTTCATTTCCTTGTGGATGGAACAACTTAAAATGGCTTGCTTGGTGCTTTTGTTCTATTTTGGGTGACAGTCGATCGAGTTGATGGTGGGGTGATGGTCCGACTATTAGAGGGAAATTCAGTCATCAAAACTTCAACAAAGTGACTAAGTGTGTGAATAAAATTTGCACAACTTCTAGAACGATCGAGCAGCGGGATCTTCGGAGCAAAAACTACCCAATTCCTAAGGGGAACTACTAGCCATCTCCTAGGCCACTGATGGAAAAACTGTTCAATTCCTGAGGGGAACTGGCAATTAACTACCGGGAGCTTGGTAGCGAAATCTGCGCAATTGCTGGAGGGAACTAGGAGCTAGTTGTTGGATCTTGGCATGGAAAACTACACAATTCCTGGATGAAACTGCAAGTTGGCCATCGAGAGCTACTAGCAGGAAAAACTGCATTGGTTCTAGGAGGTTGGCCTACTGGTCATCTCTACGTAGTTTTTGAGCTAAGTGAACTGGTGGGAAGCAGATGACTTTGTCATGAAAACTGTCCAGTTTTATGGGCTAGCATTCGGTCAACTATCAGGAGGGATAGTTGGAAAACTTGGGAAATTTTCTAAGGTAGATAAGGACATGCAGTGGGTGTCTTTCTTACCCATCTACACAATTTTCTCAGTCAGCAAAGTGGGCAAGGTTTGTAGCCTGTGCACAATTTTTGAGGGGAGTCATTCCTAGAGTGGATGTCTGGTCAAACTCTCAGGTTGACCAGCATGAAGGTTGTTTCATTTCCTTGTGGATAGAAAAATTTAAAATGGTTTTCTTGGTGCTTTCACACTGTTTTGGGTGACAGTCGATCGAATTGATGGTGGGGTGATGGTCCGACTGTCAGAGCGAAATTCGGTCATCAAAACTTCAAGAAAGTGGCTAAGTGTGTGAACGAGTGAAAGATGCATACATGATCTTGCAAAGGCACATGTACATGACTTGACAACAAGATGACTCAAACCATCTAGAGAAACATGGTCAACATGACTGACCAACAGTGTAAGAGAAAAGCACGGCACTTGCGATTGATCATTGGTCGACAGTGACGACACTTGGGCACCAATGAATGTGACTCCCTATTTGAGTGTGATAGACATTTTCATAGTGAACACAACGAGTACACATGAAGCGAAGACTTTGAGTATAACTAGAACATGGTCGTAAGCATGAATTTCACATCAACATGCAAAAACTTGGGTGAAATGATTAAGCAATGTGGGTGGGAGACTCGCACGAGCTCATAGAGTGAACCAAGTGTGTGCAGTCATCAAGTGAAACTCTCAAGGGAGGCTCCGAAATTGGGTATAGACCAAAATTTTGGAGGGTGGTTGTAGCCCCTAGAACATAACCATAGGCTATATTGAGACTCTCTTCACAAGCAATATACGTGAGGATGTGATAGCTTACCTCATCCCAAGGATAGCGAAGGCTCTCCCTTCTAATCCCATTTTTTTCCCCAATTGGCTCTTTAGTTCTCAAGAAAAAGTTCTTCTTAGCATCCGTGCTGCTAGCTTTATCCTCCTTTCTCCATTGCATTCCTAGAGGTAGTGTAGTGATTCTGCTAACAATTTCAGGGGTAATTGTTACTGACAATCCTCTTACTAGAGAAGTAGCACTGATTCTATCCTAGGGTGTGAGTAATATGGAAAATTCTGAGCTACATCATCATCATATCGTCTAAGCAACTGGAAGAATCCCAACCATTGATGCCTTCTGTTAGCACTCCTTAGTTTCCCAAGACCGAGAAAGAAAACCAAAGAGGCAACCTCAGACTAACTTTTGAATTGGCACCTAACCCTACCAAATGAGAGAGGGATCTCTCTTAATGAACCTCACAACCAATGAAGATTATTGGATAAAATAGGTTTTTAGGCCAACTATCAACTCAGTAAGGTTTGATTAGGGCTTGCTAGATAAAGAGCACTACGTCTCAGAACAAGGTCAAGTAATCCTAAAGGATAGTTATAGTCATAAGATGGGTCAAGGTAGGTGAAATTAATGACACAAAGTGAATTTTTCATTATAGTATGGTGAGGAGGAAAGAACAATCAAAATGAGCATATAGTTATGAATTCATTTCCTTAGAAGAAAAAACACTTATATGAAAATCTCAGACAAAACATAGCATATTGATCATGAAATCATCTTTAAAAATTAAGAGATAACCACCAGCGGAATATAGATGGATTATGGAAATACTTAATAATCAAATGCATAAAGAAAACTAGAGAAATACAATGCTACAAACCACATCACAAGAATCCCATAAAAATAGTTGCAATTGTCTATTATATTTCTACAAAAATGTCTAGTACACTAGTCCAAGAGATGATGTTAAAGAAACCAACCCTCTCTATCAGTTCATTCTAAGTACATAAAGATTCAAAACAACATTCCCCCTCTGAGGGATCGAATCCTCCTTTCTAGGAACCTATTACACTATATTATCTAACCATTGCCAAAAACTAGGGAGGTTGGAAACAAATTCCATTTTTACACTAACTCATTTGAGTTTAACATTGAAATCATTTAATTAAAATACATTCACTCTAACCATCATTATAAACCTCAACTACATCAGGTAAAATAACTTAGACACTAATTACATCAACCAAGGTCATTTTTGGATGATCAAAACACAGAAATGTGCCTCCTCCACAGAAGCATAATGAATGATTGCAGAAGCGCAGTGAACTCACAACAAAAGCACAATGAGCTTTGGCGATATGTTTTGATGACTTTGAGGGATATTTAAACTTTGTTGAAGGCTGGTACATGTAGCTTAGTATGTCTATTACAACTCTAAAACTTCAAGTCACCAAAAATACATCTCTAATACACCTCAAAACTCATTAGAATATATCTACTCCAGAAGCGTAGCGAGTGACCCAAAATAGTGGCAGAAGGGTGAAAAATAGGTGGTGTTTGGCCATTTTCTCAAACTTCATGGGTTGAAAAGTGACCCCAAGTATATTTCTCGAATTTACTAATAAAAAGCCACATCCACATGCTTTCCAATATTCATTTGGAACCTCTATTAAAAAGTATAGCAATCACATGTTGCGTTTTTGTAGAATGCCTTTTGGTAATGCACACAAAAAATTCAACATTTGAAAATTTTTCTTCTTTTCTTTTGCTCTTTGTCCTGAATTAAACCACCAAAGATGCTTCAACCAAAAGTTCAAGGTTACCATCCTTTTTTAGATTCTTTAGGGTTCTCTTAAGCTTCTTCTTCATATTCTTAACCCTAATCTGGCACATAATGTTTCTTGTGTAATAATGTGTTTCCATATGCCTTTGCATGGTAGTGTCTCTGTTTTCCTTCTTCAATAGTTTCTCTAGGGGTAAATTCACCTTCTCAAACCAATACTCCTTGTTATCTTCAATTTCAGTAGCTATGGGGTCATTGGGGTCTTTGGGTGCTTGAGGAGGAGATGGCTCTTCTGCTTGTTGTTCTTTCCTTGCCATTTCTCTTGTTGTAGGTGTCCTTGGTTGTTTCTAAGGGTTTGTGTCTTCCATTTTCTCTACATCAATGAATGCTTTTCCCTTATCCTTGGCTGCAAAAGATCTGCTCTGCTACATGAGGGAGAATCTTAATGTGAAATTTACCTTGCGGCATTAGGCTTAGCTTCAATTTCCTATTCTCTTGTTTCAAGAAAGCCATCATGAAATTGGCTTTAGAAATGCCATCTTGTAACTCTTTGATCTCTACCTACTGCTCTTTAATGATGTCTTTTGTTGCCTTATCTCCATGACCAGTCATATCTACCTTAGGAGTTGCCTCTTCATGATGCTACAACAATGAATCACCTCTATCCCTAGGTAATTTATCTCTCATGGCTTCATCTTGAACTTCTCCAATAATAACCTCCTTATGCACTAGTTTTTCTTGAGCCCTAGTGATAGGTTTTGGAGTAGGCATGACTCTTTCTATCTCATGGGAAAAACCAACCTCTTTCCCTTCTTGTATGTTTGTTAAAACTCTTTCGTAGGCTATATTTTTGTCATTAATGGTATGCTAGATGGCTCAAGTCTTTGTGGCCCAAATGATCTAGGAGTATTGAGGCTTTTGGACTGATGAGAGATAGGCAAGAGAGTAGATGCGTCCAAGAATGATTCCCATGACATATTGATCTATATGAGCTAGTGGAGAACTATGAATTTTATCAAAGCATGATGGAATAAGCTTTCTTGATGATGTTTCCCTTTAGTCTAAATCTTTATAGTCATCTTAACTAGGCTTCTAAACAAGTAATTCGGTAAGTTTAATTGTTTGATGGATGTGAAATGTATCAACAACCTGATGTGATACTGATATAACCTGTTGAACCTGCCTTCAAAAGTGAAATATTTAATAATCATCTTCATCAAAGGAGTATATTTATCGAATAATTTTCTACAAGGAAATATATGGGATAGGGATTCATTATATTGTGTTTTCACGAACACTTTGTAGTTTTCAATGTCCAAATCCATCCCCTTAAACCAAATTTCTCCTTGATTGGGGATACTAGTGTGTAAAGATATAACCTCGGTTGGGACTAGGAATTCCATGCATGCTATGGTGGTCTTGTTATTCTTGAAATTCGTGGTCAATAGATTAGTAATCTCACAATGGTAGCCCACCTCTTGTAGTCTCACAAAACCCTAGGCAGCGTACTTGTTTAAATGACCTATTGATGAACACTGAAGCATTGATCTCTTGCATATGATTTGGGTCATATCTTAAGACCTGTGCCCCCTTGTTGTATTTCTTCTTTTCAATGGCCATCTTGTTGGCTTTTCTTCACTGAAAGTCCTAGTTAAAGAGGAGAAAGGGAAGGGGCCTAGGGCGGCAAAATAGGGGAAACAAAGTAGCTAGTTTAGGG
Organism: Pinus taeda; assembly: GCA_000404065.3. NCBI lineage: Eukaryota > Viridiplantae > Streptophyta > Pinopsida > Pinales > Pinaceae > Pinus > Pinus taeda. Next base: position 90,796 of record APFE031659416.1, read on the forward strand.
AGGGAAATGGAGGGGATAGGATTTAGAGACAATTTTAGGAAAAAATTTGGGGGTAGGGGTATATGTTAGGGATACTTTGGCTGTAAAATATCTTAGAATGTGTGAAGGAAGAATGGGAACAAATGAAAACCATAGTGAAAGCCCAAGAAAATAGAAAAAGTGCAACGAGGGCTTTGGGTTTTGCGGGCAAATGATGGAATGAGGGAAATCCATACAGGAAAAGGTTGGGGAGGGTTTAATAATTGTATACAAATGTATTTGGTTATAAATCTAGGGAATATCCTTGGAATTAATAAAATACCATTAAAACTTAAAAACGCAAAACAAACACAGTAGAAACCCTAGGAGAGGGGATTTAATCACTTTTAGAGGGAAAAAACTGCATGAAAGGGTTGATGAAACATTTTCATAATTGTCAACAAGTGTTTGAATGTTTCTGAATGGGAAATGAGTCCGTGTTTCCTTTCTTTCACCTCCAAACCTAAAAATGCAATGAATCTTCACAAGCGCGACAATTCCGCAGTATAAACACAACAAGGTGCAAGAAGAAGAAATAGGTTATGCAATTTCAAAGGTATGATGGTTGTGATGAAGCACAATGCTAGAGAGGACATCTTGGAGGATGAAATGAAGTTTTTAATTCTTTGGTGCCCTTTGTTAGCTTGAAACTCAATATTTTGCCTTGATTGTGAAATGACATCATATGGACCTTTATAAAATGACTAGTGATGTGATTTGACTACAACATCATTTTTTGCATAGGACAAACTATATTTACAAGTGATATACATGTTCATTTGATTCCCTTTGAGAAACATTATTTCCTAACTTGCTAACTCCCATGATGCCTTGCTAATTTTGGATGATGAATGGTATGACCTTAGATGGGGATATGATGATGACACACCAACAAGACAAGACCAAGAAGACATTCATGGCACTTTCATGATGAACCTTATGACAATATGACTCTTTCTTTCAGTTTATTTTGACCCTCTAATAAAGGAAAAAGTGACCTTCGTGACTCAAAGACTCATGAAACTGGTTTTTTGACCTTGATGACCATGGCATGAATGTAGCATTCCACCTAGACAATGACTTAGGACCCGTTTTGACAACCAAAAGATGTCAAATTTTATTTGAAAGCATAATAATTTGACCGATGTCTCTATTAACAAATGAAACAAGTGAATTTGATCACTGGGACTAAAGGAAACTAACACCTTCTAAATATCTCTACCACAGGGGGATGGAGGTGTATTCTAGATTTCCCTATGGGCTTCCTAGTGTTGAAACCTCCTATCATTTTCCCCTCTCTAGCAAGCTGACTGTGGGTATTTTGGTGGCTTAGCTCTAGAGCTTTCCAAATTTACTGTGGGTTTAGAGTTTGGAGGGCAATGACTACAATTCTCTCTTGATCCCTACACAATTTCTCCACAAAATTATGTCTTTCCCTAGGCACACTGTAATTACTAGAGAAAAATGAAGATTTATTTTTATTTTTATCTTTCCTAGATATAAAGTCAAAACTCAGAGGATATGGGTCACCTACCTCTCATTCTGATGCCTTGGGTGAGGAGAATTTCTGATAGTTAGGACCTAAGCACCCCCTTGTAGAGTTTTTTTACAATTCCCACTGTTTCCTGTAGTTCTTTGTGTTTCCTGTAGATGTTCACCTTAGGACGGCCAAAACTGGTTTCTTCTTTGGTGACTCTTCTAGGTAGTCCCAATTCTCTATATCTCGAAATGAATGATGTGTGCATGAAATTTAGGAATTTTTCTATTTATGGTCGATCCCTTGGAGTGTTGTGCTGGTTGACAATGTATGTGATTTCCCCTTTCGTAATGTTGGCCCACCATCATTTATCGTGCAACTTTCCCTCGTAATCATCACCCACTCATGTACAACTTAACTTGACCACCTTTCCAACTTATTTTCTTTGACGTGACCTTGCCACATGGCCTGATGACTAGGAATTTACTTTTTGTTTTTGGGCTAAGGGTGGCCAACTTAACTGGCCGCCTTCAACTAATAAAAACAACCTTTTCATATTCCTGCACTTTTATCATATTCTTATTTAGGAAAGAGTTTGGATGAGGTACCATACCTATGTCTTCCTTCTCTTGGTTGATGCATGCTAGACGGTGGCTTTGTTTTGGTTCTCCTTGTTCCGATACAAGTTTTCTTTGGCTCTTGTTTTGTTGATTTCACCCACCTGATATGTTTGTCTTCTTTATTGTGGTGTGCACGTGCTTGGACTCTTCTATTGTTGCTAAGCTCTAGATAGGTGGCATAGTGTCTACATGGGTGCTAATACTCTTTCTTTGCATGGATGTTGAAGGAGGAGCATGGATACTGTTGCTATCATAACACAAGCCACTACATGGTTTCCTATAGTACTAAAGGAAATACTATATCAACCTCTTTATTAATCCTTTTGTGTTTTTTTCTTGGAGGAGGAATAGGTGGTGAGGTAGGTGTCAAAGAGGTGGAAATGGGTGAGATGGAATGGTAGGTGAGGGAGGCCACTAATGGTATGCTCATTCGAATTTTCTATGTTTTTTCATTTTTTTTCGTTATTTTCTTTTATATACATATTTATTTTTCAGTGGGAAATTTGATGGATAGAGAGGGTGGCATGTTCATGAGTTGGTGTTGGGTGAGATGTGATGAGGTCAATGGTCTTCTCGTTCAACCTATATCAGGCTTGCATCATCATTTCTCAGCCGAAATTTCATTCCTATAGTGTTTCAAGACATCCTGTAGTACTACATGAAACTCCTGTAGCAACTACAAGAAATCATTTAGAAGTCAGAAAATTGCCTGCAAACTGGTTTCTTGATGCTTGGAAATGAGGATTGATGATCGAGACATGGTGGGCATGGGGTATATGAAGAAAATGAAGGAAGAATGTGGTGTTCCTTGGCTTGCTTCAATCCAAACTTGGTGTCCCTTGTCTTTAAAACCTACAAAAATCACAAATTTTTTTTAGTGTAGGTTTGAGGTCCCTACCATAGCATTTTATTTTTTTCTATTTTTCCATTTTTTTAGATCCATACAGATCACCTCAATGGAGGATTTCAACCTGTTTGCCTAACCTAGGCACCTCCAGGGAGTTTTTCGCTGATGGATCCTTTATTTCCCTTTTTTCACTCTTGGGTTTCCTCGAGGTTTTCAACCCAAAAGTTGGCCTTAGGTGCCTCAAGGAGGTTTTCACCTAGGTCCCTTATTTTTCTTTTTCTTTTTTCCTCTCTTTTTCTTCAAAAATAAAATAGTATTCAAGAATTTGGTGAGTTGGAAGTGGAGACACTTCCAATCACATTCACTTCCTTACTAATAGTACTATAAACTGTTCTTTTGACATAGGTCTTTTGTAGGCTTTCAATATGTACTAATTTACAAGAAAGTGGATACCTTCTTAATCAATGGTTCTTATCTGAATAGCCCCATTGTCATGAAACAATTCTATCACATATGGGCCCAGCCATCTGGTCATCAATTTTCCTTTGAAATCCTTGAAGATGGAGCCATATAGGAGAGCCCAATCACCCTCTTCAAAAATTTTGTATTTGCTATTTTTTTTCATGCCAAACATTTCTTTGTACTTGAGTCACCTCTGTCTGTAGGAGGGCCTACGTATTGAATTCATCTAACCCATTGATCTGGAGCAACCTCTCTTGCTTTTCCCTTGTAACACCCAAATCCAAATGTGCTTTGATTCTCAAAGTGTTTTACTCAAACTCAATGGAGAGAAGAGCCTTCTTCCCAAAGACCAAATCCTAAGGGGTGAAGCTAGTGGTTGCCTTCCAAGTTGTTTTATAGGCCCAGGTAGCCTCCACTAGTGTATTAGCCTAATCTTTCGTATTGTTGTTCACCACCTTTGTGACAATCCTTTCCAATTCTCTATTGGTAACCTCTACTTGTTCATGGACCTGAGGATGGTAATAAGTTGACTTCCTATACTTGATCTTATGGTGGCTCAACATATTCTCAATTAGGTGTGAGGTAAATTGAGTGTCCTTATCAATAAATAGCTCTCTAGGGTACCAAAAATTATAAAACATGTTCTCCCTTAAGAACTCAGCCACCTTCGCTTCTGTTACTACTTTGACATCCTTTGTTTCATCCCACATTGTCAAGTAATCACTGCACACAATTATGTACTTTTCTTTGCATGATGGTGGATCAATCGACCCAATCAAATCCATTCCCTAGTTGTTCAATAGCTCAAGAGTCACTTAGGGTTGCAAAGGTATTTCATCCCTTGGAGTAGGTTTCCCCATTCTTTTTAACTAGTCACATCGACTGATATTTCTTGTATCTTGGTGGAGAGTGGGCCAGTAGTAGCCAACTTGTACTACATTGAAGGTTGTCCTCTTAGCTTAAAAATTACCTCCACAAGGCCTGTCATGATAGGCTAGAAGCATTTCAAAAAATTCCTCCTCCCTGGAACATCTTCTCATAATACGATTTGGGCTTAGCTTGAAGAGATTTCCCACAATCCAAGTGAATTTTGTGTTTTCTCTTATAATTATGCTCTTTTCCTTGGATGACATATTTGGAGGGAATTGTGCAAACACTAAGTGGATGGCCATGCCTACAAACCACAAACAGACAACTGAAATAGTGAATAAATGATTATCTGGGAAATGATGATCAACCATTCCTTCCTCACCTGTAGGGAAAGTCAGTCTAGACAAAAAATCTGCAACTACATTTTCTCTACTAGACTTATCAATGATAGCTGGATCAAACTGTTGTAAAAAAATAAAACATCTAATAATTCTGACATTCACATCATCCTTGTTCATCAAAAATTTCATAGAAGCATGGTCAGTATGTACAAAGTTCAGGTAACTAGTGATCTAATGTGTAAATTTATTCAAGGAATGAACAACAACTAGGAGCTCTTTTCTGGTCACAGTATAGTTCAATTAACCCTTGAAGATATTTTTGCTAATGAAATAAATGACATAAGGTAACTTGTCATCTATCTTGATTAGAGATGCCCCTATAGCTTTGTCAGAGGCATCAATATGGATGTGGAAAGGAAGATCCCAATTTGGGCCTTAGAGTATAGGTGTTGTAGCCAACTTGTTCTTTCCAGTTACTAGCACCCCTTGTCAACATTTTGACCATAAAATTCAAAGTCCTCGGAATATTCCAAACAAAGGTGAGGCTACTTTGTTGAATTCCTTTATGAATCTCCTATAGCATCCATCTAATCCCAAGAAACTTCTAACATCCCTCTGCTTTTGAGGAGTAGGGAACCTCTTTATGATAACAATTTTATTTCGGTCCACTTATAGTACTTCCTGGGATATTGAGTGACCTACAACAGTCCTTGCATTCATCAAGAAATCACACTTCTCAGGACTAAGGGATACTTTCATTTAAATGAATTTTTTTAATACTTTTCCCAAGTTAGATAGAGCCTGCAAGAAATCACACCCATAGGGGGTGAAATCATCCATATAAATTTCCACAGAGTCATGGACTAGCTCTGCAATGATGCTCAAGACTGCCCTTTGAAAAGTGGCAGGGGCACTGAATAATCCAAATGGAGGGACCCTATAAGAAAAGATACCCCAAGGAAAGGTGAAGGTGGCTTTTACCTTGGTCCTCTGGGATGAACTAGATCTAGTTGTAACCATTGAATCCATCCAGGAAAGAGAATAAGTTCTTTCTTTCCAGACCATCTAATACTTGTTCAATGAAAGGTAGAGGGAAATGGTCCTTTTTTGTGGCTTTGTTTATCTCTTTGTAGTCCACACAGATCATTCACTTCTGATTCTTATTTGGGACCAAAACTAAAGGAGACACCCACTCACTATCTGAGATCATGTAAATGAACCTGCATCCAACAACTTCTATAGTTCTTCTTTGACTGTGTCTTTGAGCGTTGGGTTCATTCTCATTTGAGGTTGGCATACTACCCTGCAACCTTCACTGATGTAAATGTGGTGAGTGCACACCTAAGGGTGTAATCCCTTCATTTCCTTATAAATCTAGGGAAATGCATCCAGATGCTTTCTTAACATGTCACATAAGTCCTCTTCCTGATGTGCAAAGAGAGAGGGGTTTATTTTGAATGTTCTTTCTTGACAAAATTATATCTTGACATGAGTAGGACTTGAGTCATCTAAGCACAAATTAGTCCAAGGGTTGTCTTCAACTTTCTTTACTAACTCCTCAATAGACACGGTGTTGGGGGGGTGATTCTGGAGGATTTTCTCAATCAGGTCCTTTTCACCAGGTTTCCCCCTACTCTAGTAGCATCTAGGGACAGATTAGGGAAGAGTATACTTCATCTTACTCCTCCTCTTCTAACCATAAAGGTAATCCATGCTCTAGAGATGGTTGAGTAGTAGTGTACAAGACAATTTTTTTGGAGAAACGCCCGTTTCTAATGGTCATATTCCCAACCCTGCAACTTATGTAAGAGTCAGTAGTTGCTAACCATGGCCTTCCAAGGATGAGAGGATCACCGTTGAACTTGGTCTTAGGTTGGCGAACTAAGAAGTTAGCAGGTTATTACCAGGAATCGATGGAGACCATCATATCCTCAACAACTCCCTTAGGAGCTACTGTGGATTGTATGCAAGCTATAAGGCTATTGTGTGCTTGCTTAATGATACCTTAGAGATTTAGTTTAAGCATAGTCTCCTTAGTCATATCATTGATGAAATTATCAATATTGATAAATGTATGGGGGACAATGATACCATCGATGCAAACATCTACCAGAGGACTTTGAGGATCTATATACTTCAGGAAAAGAAATCACCATAACAATAAGTGAGACAACTGTGTAATGATATTAATGGTAGGGGTGTATTTATTCATGTTAGGTCTCTATACTACTAGTGTAACACATTATTGTTATTAGTAAAACACCCTTATTATATCTTTGTGCCCACGTATTCCCCATATTATTATTATTGTGCTGCATAGAAGCCCACTATTTTTATTACTATGCCCTTACATTGTTATTGCTATGTCGGCTTTGATTATATTATGACCCCTTAGACTCCTATATATAGAAAGGAGGTCTTGTCATTTGTATCATCGAAGAATTGTTCATTTGTGTTATGTAAAGGAGGTTTCCCCGTCGAGGAGGCTTATTTCTAAGGAATTGATCTATCTTTTTTATCTTTTTGTGAGCTGGTTTCATAACATTTGGTATGAGAGCTTTGGATTCTAGGGCTTCGCTGCTCCAAATAGGTTATCATGGTATTTTCACTATACCTTTTTCTTGAAATGTTTCAGAAGCTAAAAAAGAAACCCATTTGAGAATAAATCTTGTTTAACCATGCGTCCGAATTTCAGATCTTGTCTCGCCATATTTTCATATATATGATATGAGGAAGTTAGGGTTTTTGTAAGCTCCAGAATTTCATCTAAAATAGGTCATCGTGGTATTTTCTCTATAACCTTTTCTCTGCGAAGTTTCAGAAGCTGTAGAAAAAGCATATTTGAGAAGAAGTCATTCTAAATCTTGGGTCTGCATTTTAGTTCTTGTCTCACTATATTTTAGGATATATGATCTAAGGAAGTTAGGGTTTTTTCAAACTCCCAAATTACATCCTAAATAGGTGATCTTGGGAAAATCGTCATAACTTTCTCCGTGAGAAACAAATTGAAATTTTGTAAGAAGTTATAGAAAGAGAACGGGTTGTAGTTTTCTTTTCATAGCTTTCAGATCCGAAGGTTGAAATAGTGACACGTGGCACGTCATACAAGTTCACTCTATTGAAACATTATATAATCAAGTCATCTTAGGAGATTGGGCATAACTATTTCTTGGAGAATCAAAGCCCGATAAGACTTGTGGGGTTAGAAAGAGGACTCAGAGGGCTACTGTAGGAGACAATTTCAGAACTTTGAGATATGAAAATATAGAGCTACAATAATTTCAATATTGAGCTCCTCAAATCGAGAAAATGCGATATGAGGAAGTTTGATGGAAAGGATCTAGTAAATTGGATACTACAGATGGAGCAATATTTTGATCTACATGGTGTACCACTATTACAAAAGGTATGTATTACATCTTCATATTTCAAACCGGATCAATTTTTATGGTATAAAGGGCTTTGTTCTCGTAAACAACTTTTTATGTGGTCAATTTTCATGGAGGAAATGATAGCACATTATCAGGATACAAAGAGAAACACCTTCTTTAAAGCAACACCACAACAATTGGAAGAAAAAAGAGAAAAAGGGATTTGTTACAAAGTGGAAAGAAAAACTATGGCAACAAGGAAGTCTACCCCTCACAACTATAAGGATGGAAGTGTTGTTTCTCCTAGCCTTCCACAACCTACAAGGGTTACACCACAACAAATGAAAGAAAAAAGAGAAAAAGGGCTTTATTACAGTTATTATAACAAATACATTAAAGGTCATAAGTGTGCTGAGAAGAAATTATTTTACATTGATTGTGGAGAGGACGAAAAAAAGGATCAAGAAATGTCAAAAGAAGAGTATATACACCAGGAACTAACCCCAGAGAAAGAAGAAATGAATATGACCATATCTTGTAAAGCATTGGAAAGAATTACCACTCCTAAATCTCTCAAGATAGAAGGACATATGAAGAAGAAAAAGGTTCAAGAAGTGAAAAATGACATCGAGAAAGAAGAAATGAATCGGACCATATCTTGTAATGCATTGGATGGAATTACCACTCCTCAAACTATCAATATAGAGGGGCATGTCAAGAAGAAAAATGTTCAAGAATTGAAGATCACATCAAGTCTCAAGAAATCAATCTGACCATATCTTGTAATGGATTGGAAGAAATTAGCACTCCTCAAACTATCAAGATAAAAGGACATATCAAGAAGAAAAAGGTAAGAGTGTTGATTGATTCAAGCAGTACCCATAATTTTATTAATTATAAGATAGCCAAGGAATTGAATTGCTTCCTATATCTAGCACTAGAGTGTCAAGTGATGGTTGCAAGTGGAGGAACCATAAATTTCTCTGGAAAGTGCCATAATATCAAGCTATCCATGGAAGAATATGTATTTAATAGCCCAATGCTTTCCATTCTAATGGGTGGTGTTGATGTTTTACTAAGACTCCAATGGCTACAATCTTTGGCTACGATAGCTTTTAATTTTCAAGAGCTTTTCTTGAAATTTTTTGGGAAGGAAATGAAGTTGAATTGAGGGGTAAAGAAGGAAAACCTGGAAATATAATCAACTCTAACAAAATGACAAAGCTTCCAAATAAAGAAAAACAAGGTGTAATTGCACAGTTATGTTCACTAGAGGATCCCACATCGAAATCATGTATTTCTCCAGATCTCCAAAATGTTTTGGATAATCATTCCAAGGTATTTGAGACTCCCGAAGGCCTCCCACCTATTCATGATCATGATCATGCTATTCATTTGATTCCACAAAGTGTTCCTCTAAACATCAGGCCTTACATATATCCATATGCCCAAAGGAGTGGGAAGTCATTCAAAAGTTGCAAAAGATCACAGTTCAAATAGTATGGTGAGAACTTGACAAGTAAGTAAAAATCATATTTTAACCTGAAGCAGTCACAGAACTGACAAATTGAAAGCTACAAAATAGATCAATTTCAGAGTATCTCATCAAGTGGAACAACGTACCCGCTGAATATTCCACATGGGAGGACAAACATTTATATAGAAGCATGAAGAACTACTCAAGCATTGATGACAACACTTTTTGAAGGAATGGGGCATGTTAGGTCGCTATAATACTAGTGTAACCCCTTATTGTTATTAGTAAAACCCCCTTATTATATTGTTGTGCCCATGTTGTCCCCATATTGTTATTATTGTGCCCCATAGAAGCCCACTATTGTTATTATTGTGCCCTTATATTATTATTGTTATGTCAGCTCTGATTATATTATGACCCCTTAGACTCCTATATATAGAAAGGAGGTCTTGTCATTTGTATCATCCAAGAATTGTTCATTTGTGTAATGTAAAGGAGGTTTCCCCCTCAAAGAAGCTTATTTCTAAGGCGCTTATCTATCTTTTCTATCCTTTTGTGGGTTGGTTTCATAACAATTTCGCCTCCAAAAATTTTCGAAGAAATTATCCCTTATTAAGTTGTTGTATATGGGGACATCCTTGATAGCTTGGAGGAGTGGGATTTTAACACACAAGTTTTCAATTCACCCAGAAGTTCAATCTCTTTTGGGGTGAAATGGATAGGATGGATTAATCTCTCAAGAAAAGGAGGTGGATTGGCTTCAAGAACACTCTTCTCCTTTCCCTCTTCAAGCTCCTCAGGTGGAGATGGAGGTTGATTATGTGGAAGAAATATTCCAGACCTGAGGTTGATTTATTGAATTTCCACAACATACGCAGGGTAAGATGTTTCCCCATTATAGAGTTGTTATGCTTGTTTTTTGTTCGGGTTTGAATTTTGTTTAGCAGGCATCTAAGGTTACATAGGTGTAGCAGGGTGAAGGAGTTGTGGTCGAGATGGAGGTGGAGGCAGTAAGTCTAGAGATTGGTTGTATGGGGGCCTCCACCCCTAGGATGGTATATTCCACTGAGGTTGTCGAGGAGCATATGGCTAAAATGAAGGATTGGCAGGTTGGAATGATATTGATGTGCAAAGGACCAAGGAGAAGGTGTGGACCATGAAGGATGAGTATGAGGGCACCAAGGGGGAATGCATGCATTCTAGTTATTGTTTTAATATAAATAGGACACCCCTTGCATTCCTTACTGGAATGGTAGAGGTCCTTGAGGCCTTCTTTGGTTGATATAGCAGAGTTGTTTAGTCACCCCTCTAGTTCCTTGATACACATATTTCAATCCAAGTAGAGAAGGGAACTTGTATGTGGAGTGATTCTCCTCATAGGCTAAGCATATCTCTATAAGATTCAATGGCATTCATTTGTAGGGTGTCTTATCTTACATCTAGGAAAAAACACAACTAAGGCTCTTTTTGCTTCTTCTTGCTTCCTCTTGATATGCATGGTGTCCATTTGTAGAGTAAGGGTATGAAACATTTCACTCTTGTAGTCTTCCAACATGTTCTTGATTTCACTTTTGATGAATTTGATGGAGGAGGAGGATGAAATGGCCAAAGCTTGACCAGCCCTACCCTTCTTTCTAGCTTCCCTTGAATGATTTTTTAAAATTGTCTTGATATCATCGTAGGGTAACTGATGGATGTCCCCTCCTGATAGCATGTTTAGGTTTTCTATGAGATATTCCTTGATCCCTCTAAGAAGGACTAGTTTGAGTGATTCAGGATCGAGGGTGCACCTGGCCCTTTTATAGCTGAGTTTGAACCTTTCCTCATAATCTTCCAAATAATAATCATGTTCCAAGATCATTCTAAAGATTTCCTCTTTTGTATCTTTGGACCTGAAATAATCCATGCACTTACTACTAAAGTCTTATTGCATTTGAGCCTAAGTAGTGATGTTGTTCCCATGTAAACCCATAAAGCAGCACAAGATTTCATTTTTGAGGGCATATGGAAACAATTTCAACTTCTGGTCGTCAGATATATAATCATAAGTTTTGCATATGACAACAAACTAAAACAAAAAGGTATCTGAGTCCTCTTTGATTAAACCATGGAAGAGAGTAAGGTGAAAGGGGCTTATGTTTTTCATCTTAGCATCTCTATTAGTTTCTCTAATGGGAAAATCATCCTAACTCCTTTTTTCAACTCCATCTCTATTTTTAATCCCATTTCTATTTTCAGCCATGGTGTAGGTTAGTGGAATGGTTTCTTCTACTTCTTCCCCAATAGGTTCTTCAAATATCTCTAGTTGTTCACCTAATGGGTCCTCTAGCTCACAACCATCGAACAAGAGGGAACGTTGGTTGTTAGATGCTGTGGCAAAAAAATTCCTAAACTGTCTCTACCCCTAGGAGGCATGAAAGGAATTTATTCTTTCTCTTTTCAAGGTTTTTTCATAATTACTTGCATAATGGAAAGAAATAAGGATTTTGATTTATTTTCTGAAATGGAACTACTTGCAAAATGGAAAGAAAGTAAATATTTGCAACTATTTGATGAATGGAACTACTTACGAAATGGAAAGAAAGCAAATATTGCAACTATCTATTGAATGTAAACACGAAAAGGGAATTAAAAATCACATCTACTTAGACACCTCCCCCGCAACAGTGCCAATAAAAAGTGACGAGCTCTACTGTTGCAGCAAAGATGCTGCAACTTCTAGGTCTACCAACTTAACTTCGTCAACCTAGGGTTCGTACAAACTTGGAGGTGATAATGATGTGTACAGAGTAGATGCAATGGTCTACTATTGTCACTTTACAATTGTGGAGATACACCACTAGGGCTTTTCAAACTAATCTTCTATGGACTAGAAGTATTCCTACTACCAAATAGAAAAAGGAAAACTATTCTTAATGCATAAAGGAAATGTTGCCTACTCTAGGAAATGAAAGTGCTAAATTGGAAAGTGCTATAAACTAACATGAAATCATCTAGCTAAGCATCTACACATATTCATTCCAAAAGAGACCTAACTCAAACTTGCATCTAACATCTAGCTATATTGATTAAATAATGATGGAGGATATCCTAAAACTACTATGACTGTTGCATGCATGTGCTACCTAGAGACTGTGAAAAAACATTTTTGATTTTCAATTTTATGAATGAAAATGCTAATTGAACCAATTTGATATTTGGCAGGGGAGATAGGTATGGGGCAACATGTCTGGAATGACATTGATGGTATGGAATCGAAGTGGAGTCCTAACCTAAGCTCATATGACCATTTGTGCCCAATTTTGGCTTAAAACAGTCTCCTACAGGGTTTCGTGTAGTACTACAAGATGTCCTAGTTCTACTACAGGATACCCTGTTTTACTACAGGGAACATACTAAAAGTTATAGGGAGGTAGGAAACGTAGAATGAAGTGTGGGAAAGGTGTCTTATTGGGGAATAAGGCACAAAGGAGGTGCACACTACCCAAGACTCAGCCCAAGTCTTCAAGATGGTCGGACTTACTCAAGGAAAATGTCCACTTTGCTACAGAACATAAATTTGGATTAGTGTTTGGTGGACTTTGGAAAAATAGGTTGAGAATATTGGATGAGGATGGTGAGATGAGGTCTCCCTATAGATTAGAAACTCCTGCAACAACATACATTATCTTCTTCATTCATGCACAACTTCATTTTTAGGTGGAGAAGATGAGTTGAATTTAGGAAAAAAGATAGTTATTAATAGCTAATCGCTAAGTCTATGAATGGAAGTGCCTATAAACCATCGAAAACTCAAGAATAAAAAATAACAATTGCACGTACTTCTAAGGAATTAAGAAATAGTGATTTATGCAACAAGAAATCCCAAGTTATGCAATAATCAAACAATAAATTTATTTTTGGGCTATGAGAATGGAACCCTCAAACCCTGAGCCCATAAGGGAGATTAGCTAGAGGCCACTACGACAAGCATTTTTGAAGTATTTACTTTCACTATCGTATCACTAATCTATCTATTAAAAAATGGAAGCAAACTAAGTAATCATCCAAATACTTGCATATTTAAACAAAACAAAAATCACTTCGATGGATAACTATGAATGTAATCTAAGCATACATAAATACAAAAAGAGGAACCTTTGTTGCTAGGGTTGGTCCCTAGCCCAACAACTTCATCCCTATGAGTCAACTCAATACTGGATCAAGGGAATGCTTATCATTCTTATCAAAAGGTCAAAAATACATAAGAGTAATCAGTGACAATGTCTTAGCTCGAAAATACCTCTTGCTCAGAAAAGAAGTTGAGTCTTAATGAGGCCTTATGCCTTCTTATTTATACAATTGAATCTACCAATGAATTCCTTAAAATTAGGGAGGCCTGCCAACCAAACACGAGATTAACTTGTCTTCAACTATCACTCACTTGGCTGCGAATGACCTCAATGGGCCTAGCTACTTGTAACTCTGAGATGATGAGATATGGTCGAGGAATCTTCGAGTGATTAAGGAGTTAAGGAAGGAGATACAATCTCCTAAAATCCCTCGTGCTTGTTTACTTCAAGTTCCTACACTTAAATTAGCCAAAATTGCTCCAAATCTTGCAATTAATTGATATAAGGCCACATGACATGACATCTGATCTTTACCCTTCTCACTAAGAAAAATATAATAAAATATGTAAAGAAATGTGAGAAAGTTGATTTTAATAAGTTGGACAGTGGCATTAGGGTCCATATAATTTACCTATTGATTGCAATCACGCCTAGGAATAATGAGAGGCCAAGGGTTTCGAATGTCTAACCTATGAAAGTGGAGCCAAACATTAATTAAAATGTAGAAGTGTCCCAAGAATTTGGAAAAATTGAAGGAAAATGAAGAGCCCCTTCTTAGAGTGTAGAATGGTTACATGTAGAAAGAAAAAAGATGTAAAATCATTTGATAATACATAAAATGTTTAAAATATATAAAGGAAAACATGGGGAAGAGAATTTACATAATTTCCTTCGAATAAATTAGAGACTATAAAGTCTCCAAACCTATTGCACAAGGAGAAAATATATTAAGACAAGTATAAGAAATTTAATTAAACTCTAATGGAAAATAAATAATATATATAATATATATATATAATATATATATATATAATATTTATATATTTATATTTATATTTATATATTTATATAAAGACAATTGTCCATGAAGACATCATCTATAATAGGTCATCAATGTTAATATGAACACACAAAGGAGTAATGAAGTGCAAAGAGAGGATTTATCCTCTGCTAGTCTAAATAAATTGAAAAGAGAGTAGAAATCTTATAGAAAAAAAAAAAATTGAACGAGCCTTTTCATTCATAAATAAATGGACTACAAAGTAAATGAGTTGTAAAGGCATATACTACTGACTATATTCTAAATAAAGATTACACTGTAACTTAAGAAAGAAAAATATGACTCTAAAATAAATGTTACAAGAAAATGTATTTCCAACACATGATAGGGTATGTACGAAGTATGGTCGAGGCATTATACCAAATAGATTTTATTCTACAAATTTAAAATACAACATATATATGTATCAACGAATTTACACTTAGTTACACAGAACAGGGCCAAGGCCTATGTATGGTTGTAAGAATAAACCCTAACAAATTATACAGAGAAAGGGAACCCTTTCCATTATCATTTCTGGAAGGATAGGGTTTTATAGTCAAAAAATAAACTATGAAGGAAAATATAATCACAATTATACAAAAGAATTTAGGAAGTGAAGGAATTGAATTTGGATATGTTGTATACAGAAATGTAAGTCAAACTATACAAATATGAATCCCATGAAAATAACGTAATTGTAAATTCAAAGTGAAGAGGATATATTAACATATACATGTTTTAATATTTACGACTACCTTAGTAGTTTAGCTCATTGAACTGTTCTGCTTTGCTAGTGTTTAATTACTACATAATTAATCGATCCAAACCATCATCACACGTCAAATGTATGATTAATGAATTCTTGTGTAAGGCCCGAAGGTTAACTATTGGAACTTCATAACAATGTTTTTTGAATAATTAGAACAAATTGAAAAGGAATTGAAAACATTGTTTTAGATTCTAAATATGGTAGTAATCAAGAAAACCTTACCAAATATCGAATGTCAAACCATTGGAAAAGGAATGCATCTCGAATATATGAGTAAAAAATTTATAACTAGAGTGCAAGAATGGCTAGTACTAGATTTGGTTACTAAGGTATGCAAAGGATAATGAATAACCCCTAAAAGGAAATGACCTAGAGGCACCAAGCCAAAATAAAAAAGTAAGTAACGAGAATGATGGACAAAAGTAGCCATTAGTTATACATAGCACATTAATTTTCCTTAGAGTTGTTGATCTTGTATCAATAGATCATTGTTGTCAATGCTAGGGTTTACAGTCTCACTTTGAAGTAACAAGTCCAATAACCATGAATTTTTATTTTTATGAAGTTGCCCGAAGGGTTATCATATTATTTATATCACGCTCATTATGAAATCCATAGTAACAAATATTAGCAAAATAAACATACCATATAAATGAATAGCAAGGTTTTGTTATATATAAACATGTGTATTGTTCCAAGGTATAAAATAGTTGAACGCATATGTGAAACATTTTCAAGGCATAGTATAAGTTTAACTATGATATAAGTCATATCCATTAAAAAGTATTATGATTGTGTAGATTAATTTCGGGTTAACTAAACCATATCTATATAGGTTCTTAAAAATAGGTCTATTATGGTCACACCCTTTTCAAACTGCCATAGATAGGAAATAAATAAAATAATATGATTTATGATTGGGTGATTTAAGGAAAGATACACATTTAAGTTATGTATACCCATGCAATCAAAGATTTCATATCCATTTATACAAGAAAATATAAATACGAATAAATTACTTCGAAAGAATAAATAATAATAAATTACTTCGAAATTTAGGACAATGTCTTAGAATTTTTTTTATTGAAAAAGGTCTTATTGAATTATTGAATTATGGGAATGGATTACGAAGGAAAAGAGTGGTTAATAGAACAAGAAAAAATACGTAAAATATTATAGCATGGAATGAAATCTACATGGAAAAATTGACTACATTGAGTACAGTATTTATTCCTTTATAGCTTGATACTAATGGTATAAATGAAACAATAAAAATTCACATTAATTTATATGAAAGGAAAAATGTGTGTTATATGAGTTACAATACAAAGGGTATCATAGTTGTAGGTTACAAAATTGGGCCTTTTATGGGTTCTAAACTAAAACATTTATTTTATTTATGTTGTGATCAAATAATCAAAGAATTGTTTTAAAAATTTGAAGTATGGTAGAAAAACACAATGGGCATAATTCCATACCATCACCTAGAGGTGGTGATGAAACTGATACTAATATTGGAATGGTGGGTGGAGGAACTTGTAATAGATAAAACGATGATTCTCAATTATTGCAGGTAGTGTGTAGCTTGAAAGCACACTTAGATAACATAAAGGGAACTGAATAAAGACTACCCAAGGCTAACTAAGAATATGAGGAGATTAATGGTTATCTATTGGGGAAATTAGAAGAATACAGAGTGAATAAGAAAATACTAGAAACTCATAGGAGTAGAGCTAGGAATGAATTAACACATATAATTAATTATATAACTTCTAGTCCAATTACGTCTCATAAATTTGATAAGGGAGAAGGAAAAAGATCTGAAAGTAGTACTTCTATATCTAGAAAGAAGAGGAGTACATCCCAACTACAATGAGAGTTTCAATAGATTAGGCCTCCAAATTTTGATGGTCAATCTAAGGAAGGAGTGGAAACATGGATTCTTAATATGTCTAAGTATTTTTACATTTATAATTATCTAAGAAATTTCAAGACGAGGTTGGAAACATACCAGCTGATTGGTAAAGTAGCCTTATGATGGGATCCAATCAAAACAATATAAAGAATCAAAGGTAAAAATATGACTTAGAAGCTCTTTAGAAAATAATTTAGAACCAAATATCTAGCTCTAAAGTGTTTTGATGAAAAATCTAGAGAGTTTCATGAGTTAAGATTGGGACAATCTACCATGGATGAATTTGTTAGTAACTTTATGTGTCTATGGAGATATGTACCACATCCTAAGGATGAGAAAACCAAAATAAAAAAGTTGATTAGTTTCTTACCTTTTTCATATAGCTAGAGGATTGAGTTTGACTATCCAAAGACCCTGGACAAGATTACAAGGAAGGAGAAACTATGTTTAAATCAAAATCAAAATAAATGTGACAATTGTAAAAGTTGGATGGCTAAAAAAATGAGAAGTTTAACACTAAGAAAAAAAGTTTTAAGAAAACTGATTTTGCAAATAATTTCAAAAGTAATCAAGGAGGGAATTACAACAAAAGTGTGAACTTTGGAAGAAATTTAGGACAAAAAATGGAAAAAATTTTGGAGCTAGAAATAAAAACATTGCAGTAGAGTCTAGGCCACCAAATGTCAGGGTTGCAGTGAAAATCATTTGTGGAGAGATTATACACAAAAAATAGTAAATAAAAAAGGAATAGGAAATAATATGCAAGAAGGTCCAACCGTTAATAATATTGCCTACAATATTCCAAGAATCAATGTAGCATTGGATTGAAAACAAGGAGACCACCAATCCACTATGGTTGAAATCCATAGCAAAATTTCTGAGAAATATGTTTATGTGTTGATAGATCATGGATCACCTCTAAGTTACAATTCACCTACTACAATTGAAAAATGTGAACTTAAAAAGGGAAAAACAATACCCCCTCTTTAGGACACCTAAAGAGAGAAACGGATCAAAAGTGACAAATAAGCAAATATTTTTTATTAAAATTGAAGGGAATGAACACTCAATGAAGTTTGAAGTTTTACCTTTGGGGTCATATGACATGATAATTAGGATGGACTCGTGAGAATAATATAAGGTTAATTCTCAATTTCGTGGAGAATTCTTTCACATGTGTTAGTGATGATGGAGACGATTGAATAGTTAGAGGGGTGCCAAGAGTTGTTTTTGTGAGAGATATTTTTTCCTTACAATTCAATAAATGTGATTCGAAAGGGTGTAAAGTGCTTTCTATTCAAATTGAAGATTTAGCTAAAAGTAAAAAGTTAAAAAATCATCTCGACAAGACTACCCTATTTTGGAGCAGTGTAAATATGTATTTCCTAAAGAGATATTGGGACTTACCCTATGGAGAGATATAGATTTTACTATTGATCTCATTTATGGAGGCATTCCATTGTCTAAAGCTCCATATGGGATGATTATCCCTGAATTAATGGAGATGAAAATTGAAGTGGAAGAATTGTTAAATAAGAAGTACATAAGACCTAGTTGTCTTTGTGGGGTGCATTAATTTTATTTGTCAAGAAAAAAGAAGGGACACTTAGAATTTGTAGGTTATGGTTGTAAAAGAGTTGGAAGTAGATCTGTATAATGATAAAATGGTAGCAAGTGGTGGTGGGAGTAAATTTTTGGGTTGAGTTAGGATGAGTGGTAGCCAATTCGTGAAGAAGGGGAAAGAGGCTTTGATTTATTTTCCATTGAAGAAGATTAACTTTTATGATTTCATTAAGGGAGAGGTCGGGTTCATAGTATATTATTTTGATGAAACCAATGAGCCACCACAAGGCAGAGAATCCCATAGAACCACTGAAAGCACTAGAAAAATCTTAAACATAAGTAAAACTACATGCTAAAGGAGAAGTGCCACTTTAGAACTAGTTCTGCCTGCTATTGCTCCTGCCACTGAAGGAGCTACACCTGTCGAGAATACTTCTCTGCTAGGAGAAACTAAGCATGATGAGGAGAATCCTCTAGAAGATGAAGCTAAGTTTATTGAATCCTCTCTGATAAAATATATAAATCTCCCCTATTAATTGGAGTGAGTAGTTAGTTGCATGTGATATCTAGTGGGACACTTGGTTGTGAGTCCTATATCACTAGTGTTTTTAGATAAATTAATTCTAGATCTCTATAATCAAATAGAAATTTATCCATACATTATAAAATCTATTTAATTATAAAAAGAGAAAACTATGTGTTTGGTAAATTAATTGTTCTTAATTAATTTCATTAATTTTCAACCAGTATTAGTGTATTTGTGAAATGTATGTGCACTATATATGCTAGGATTCTTGTTGTGAAATAATTGGTTCTAGAAATGAAACTAGTTCTAAGCATGGACACAAATTGGAGTGATTATGCACATGGGATTTGAATCTAAAGTTATTTAAATCCTAATTAGCTAAATTCAAATCCACTTTTTTGCAGAAATAGAAAATATATCTTCAGTTGTAGAATTCAAAACTTTCCTCTAATTCTATGAAACAAAAATGCTTGAAATCCAAATTTCAAGAAAGAAACAATCTAACTTTATTTTCTAGAATTCAAAGAATTATACACTCTCTTGCAGAAGAAAACTCTTATACTAAATTGCAGCAAAGAAATTCTCGATTAATTGCATGAAAGGGAAATTGCCATAAAAGGATCTAGTTGCAGAGAATGAAATGAAAATCTTTACAACTTGAGAATGATTACTTGTATAGATATTTATCTTCTAAATATTGTTTCATCAATAATTAAGAAATCAATTTAAGCTATGAAATGATTAAGTGTTGTAAAGAAGGTGCATTCAACGATTGAAATCTTTTTAATGATTTTCTATTTATGAGTACTCTACAATCTGAATGAGAATTGTAAAAATTAAAACTATAATGGAAACAAATTCTGAAAGAAACTAGAATATTAAAGATTAAAATTGAAAAACAAACTAAACAAAACCTCACGGCTCAATAGGGGGCCTTCCTGTGAGTGCAAGTCAACTAGTAATCAAAAAATCCTCACGTGTGCCTTCAGAAAAGTAGCTTATATTAAACTGAAAATGAGTTTATCCGTCTTCATAGTAAAAGCACTATAAAATTCAATATTCTCAACTTATATCTCAGGTTTTGGCTTACAACCTTTATACAATTTTCCCAAAATGATTTTGAGATATTTATGCCTACACGACATGTGTTGTTTTGACATCTAAGAGATAGATTTGATTTAAAACTCAATATCTTTATGACTTTCTACTGAAAGAGAAAGTTAGAGGAGATTCATATCGATCAAAAATCTAATAGTTGAATAGGTTTTCAATATCACTCAGGTGATGTTGTTTTATTCCTCTGTTTCTTGGCTTGATCACTGCACATCATTTTCAAAGTTTGACTTTGAGATCTCTAAATCCTCCTAGCTTTCCAAGTTGTATTGATAGGTGGTTATCCATACGGTGGAAAATTATCATCTCCATGTAATCTTCATCCCTTATTTGAACTGTTGTAACCTGTCTAACAATGAACATTGTTGCAGAAGCTAATATGAATTGCGGAATGTTTGTAATTTAGTGATTGTAATAATATTTTCATTACAGTTCATTAAAAAATAAACATTCTAATTATAGATGATGAATTCCTTTTGCAGCATTGATCTTAAACTTAAATAGGCTGATTTTGTTACAAAATGGTGATAAGAAGGTGAAATAAGAGGGAAAAAAGGATAGTAAAAAATAAACAATTCCAGACTTCAACACTATGCCCCAATATTTTTTTAAAAGGAAAACTACGCCCCAATGATAGAAAGAAATATAATTTTATCACGGTATCGGAGTTGATATAAACCTGGTCATAGTGTGGGGAGAATAATCAATTCTAAGGATTGAATATAAGAGCAGGTCTAAGACTCTTCCTAGAGTGGAGAGCATGGAGGACTATAAAATATGAAGGTTTCAATTTCATATCATTTACAATTAGGTGTAAGGTAAGGTCCACACAAAAGTGCTCTAGTGTTGTTCTCCCATACGAGGAAAGGTTGTGGAGCCACCATACAACACTCAGTAGTAGTGGAGGTAATTGCATTTGTCATTAATAAAGAGGGCATATAACCCTTATGATAGAAACCCGAAGAATTTGTTCAAAGTACTATTTGTATATCATCCATTAAGGAACCACGAGACTCTTTATGTATAGGCGTTGAAAGGAGAATGACCTTCAGAGAGTACATTATGTTTTGTTCAACCATCCTTATTTCAAACATAGTTGTGGATAATATATTTGGAGTTGAAGATCTAACTTGCATTGTATATGCAGTATTATGTAATACCTTGAGGTTTGGGAGTTGTTATTAGTTTGAATTATTTTTTAAAAGTTGGTTTGATTTAAGGGTGGAAAGAAATTTTATAAGTTTGGTATTATTTTAATGTAAAAAAGAAAAGAAATAAATTAATACAAGATTTAAGAAAAAGGTAAAAAACTGAAAAGGAGCTTTTATTTATTGAGGGTAAAAAGTAAACGGTGATGTGTATAGCTTACACAAAGAAAATTGGATTTTTTTCTTTGGTATTTTTTTTTATGTGGTTTAAGGAAAATATTTTAAAAATAAGAAAAGAAAAAAAACAGACAAGGTGATTGAGTTCCTCTGAGAGAAAATATTAGTATGGATTTATTTAGTATTCTTTATCTTCCTGAAATCATGAGTAAGGATTGGTTCTTATTTACGACTATGTATTTGCGACCACTAATTTTGGACCATTAGAAGGATATATAGATTGGAAATATATGCTTTATGGAATACAATATTGTATGCTTTGAAGAGACACCAAGTCAAGAAGCCTGGAGGCTATGCAACAAGATAAAAGGGATCAACTTATTGGTTCTTATTTATGACTATGTATTTGCTACCACTAATTTTGGACCATTAGAAGGATATATAGATTGGAAATATATGCTTTATGGAATACAATATTGTGTGCTTTGAAGAGACACCAAGTCAAGAAGCTTGGAGGCTATGCAACAAGATAAAAGGGATCAACTTATAGCTAATACGAAGGATGATAAAGTAGGATTGTTTCTCATTCAAAAAGGTTTGGACTACAATATTGTTTTGGAAATTACAATAAGAACTTGTTGATGTGGGTTTTGTCACCTCACTCAACAAAGAGGATGTGACCTAAACCAAGGCTTTCCAAATAGCCCAAGTTGTATGGGATCATCACAAATGATGGGTTTTAAGGGTCTATTACCCTTTGGATCCTTCCTCTTTCGAAGAAGAAAACCTAGAGTAACCTAAGGTTAACTAACGGAATGTAAGTATGAAACCTACACTAGTTGTCAATGAATCTAAATCTCATGGTTATTAGTTAATAAATCTAAGGTAAAAGTCAAATAATTAACAAACTATAATACAAATCTCAAATTAGCATTAGTAACTAAAATACAGTGAACATTATTCATATGATACATAAATTATAATACAACAAGTAAAACACCCACAAACTTGACGTAACTGGTCAAAAGAATGGTTGTATTTAGATCTCCTACAATATAACAAAATGAGAACTAATTTTAATTTATATATGCTTTTATAAATTAAAATTAATAATAATCCTTAATGCATGTA
>APFE031659419.1:0-25339 GCA_000404065.3 Pinus taeda
GAAGTTCAAAGTATTTCAAATGGATGTGAAATTAGCTTCTCTGAATGGAGACTTAGAAGAAGAAGTGTATATTGAGCAACCAGATGGATTCATCCTTGGAAATGATCCAAAACTTTTATGCATACTTAAGAAGGCTCTCTATGGTCTTAAAGAAGCTCCAAGGGCTTGGTATTATCATTTGGACAAATATCTTCATCAACAATGTTTCTCAAAAGGATCAACAGATAGCAATCTTTATATAAAAATTGAAAATAACAAATTGCTAATACTTGTTGTCTATGTTGATGATATCATCTTTGGTAGTAATGAAGAAGCTATGAGTTAGAACTTTGCCTTGGTAATGCAGAAAGAATTTGAAATGTCCTTGCTTGGAGAACTAACATATTTTCTTGGATTACAAATCCAACAAAATGAAGGCAATATCTTTTTATCTCAAACCAAGTACCTCAATCAGATTTTGAAGAAGTATGGCATGGAAGATTCGAAACTAGTATGTACCCCTATGGTTACAGGATGCAGCCTCAGTGCAAATGATGAATCAGCAGTAGTACATCAACCAACATATAGATCCACGATTGGAAGTCTGCTCTATCTAATAGGTACCCAACTAGACATCATGCATGCAGTAGGAATGGTTAGAAGATTTCAGGCAAATCCAAAGGAAACTAATCTTCAGGCAGTAAAGAGAATTTTCAAGTATCTTCATGGAACTCAAAACTATGGCCTATGGTATCCTAGAGATACAGATCTCACTCTTCATGCTTATACAGATGTAGATTGGGATGGAAGCATGGATGACAGGAAAAGCACTAGTGGTGGTGCATTCTTAATGGGTTCTATATTAGTATCTTGGTTCAGCAAGAAACAAAGTTCAATTGCTTTATCTACAGTTGAAGTAGAATATGTGGCTGCTGCATCTTGTTGCACACAGCTCCTTTGGATGATGCAAACTTTGCAGGATTTTCAAATCACTTGTACTCCACCTATCTCCATCTTCTGTGATAATACAAGTGCAATCATCATTTCAAAGAACCCAGTCATGCATTCAAAGACCAAGCACATACTAATCAAGTATCATTTTCTTCAAGAACAAGTGTTGGAACAAAAGGTCAAACTGGAATATGTTCCCTCCAAAGAACAAGTTGCTGATATTTTCACTAATCCACTACCCAGGGAGACATTTGAATACCTCAGACAGAAGCTAGGGGTAGTTGAGGCATCATCTTGGTGTTGAAACCTATCTATTTCATAGAAATATGGTTGTATGTGAGTTGCATGAGGAGGATCCATATTCATACGTTTGTTATGCGGATACAATCGCGTATATGATGGTTTGAAGGAAATCAGTGGAGATAGACTCTGGTTGAAGAGAGTCTGATATGGGTCTGATAGAGACCATATGGCAGAGGTTCAGGGGGAGTAGACAAACTTTTGATCATGCATTTTGGCGTTACATTAGAAGCTTTTGGTTTGAGTACACAAGCTATTTTGGGTTTAGGAGGATCAGTTGCAGAAGGAGAACAGAAGGAAAACATGGTTGTTGATCTGTAGAGTGATTGACAAATGCTGTTGATATCAATTATTAGTGACTTTCATAAGTCTTGCTACTTCGCCTCTATGTCATGTATATTATTTATTGTCAAGGTAATGTAACGACCTATTTTGGTTTCCCCACTATGCCTGGGATGAATGATGTAATGTACTTGGTTGTCTTATGTAAATTTCTGGTGTATCCCCACTTGGTTGGGTGATGGATGTATGTATAGAGTCTGTTGGTGATAGGAAAGTCTTTTATGATATATAGGTCATGGTTCTTCTTGAAGAACATATTTTTGTAGATCTCGCCTACAATTCAGGGGGAGCTTAGTTAGCACAGCAGAGCAGAGATTTCAGCATGTATGCAGGGGGAGCACAACCCTTTGCCCTTGATGACAAAGGGGGAGAATGACTTTGAGGATCTTTGGGTTGCCATCAAGTCCAAAGGGGGAGATTGTTGGCATGATGGCACAAGTTTGGTGCTATGGCACAGGTGTTGTCCTTGATGGTAACTCACTCTGGTGACAGGTCATATTTTAGGCACTCAGAAAGAAGGAAAAGATATATACACAGGTTCACCTTGACAAAGCCGCGTATACACGCCGGTTAGACGTTCAGAAGTTCCATATGTGTATACACACACTTTCACGCAAGAAAAAGTGTGTACATGTGGGAGAACTTATTTTTGGTCCGTGCTATTTAGTCCTTGGTATTTGGACCTATGGCTTTTGGGCCATGGTATCTCGTCAAAAGTGTTCATCCCAAGTATTGAGTCCATGGTATTGATTTGTTATGGTTTAGGACTGTGGTATTGTGAAAGGCCTAAGACTATAAAAGAGGAAGGAGATCATTTGGAAAAGTATAATCTGAATGAATTGAATATCTGATAAAGTTCTAGATCAGGAATTCTGGGGATTGGGTTATGGTGCATATCTCGATCTGAATGGAGGAGAAACCTGAGTGCAAGGAGAAGGATAAGTTCTATTGAAGGGTCAAAATCTTAAGGCTTTAATAATAGTATCTTTGAATGATTTTTATCTGTTATATGTGGCGCATGCTTGATCTATAAATTTGGTAATCTGGGTTAGCTAATGTCTGAATGATTGGAAGAGTGAATTATCCTTTATAGATCTATACGCAGGTTCAATGAAGTGAAGGCGTGTATACACGCTGGTTCTGTGACTAAAAAAAACGTATACGCAGGTTGGTGCAAACACAGAAGTGTATGCACGCATGTTTCTGGTTATTAAAGTAGCGTACATCTCTTAAACTGTGTTGTAGTTGCTTCTATTTATTGTTGCATTGTTCCGGGTTCAAAATTTGGTGTGTGGTTATTGTTACTATGTTCTGGGTACAGCTGTCAGAGAAGAGTCTATTTGATTCAGTGTAATTGGTGAAAAGGAAATTGTTTGATGATTGATTGATGTTCATGGATCCAGTCTGAAAATTTATGAAACGTGGTCCCCGGAAGCAAAGAGAAGGTTGTAGGCTTCTGCAAGTAGTAGCCTGCATACTAGTATCCTAGCTAGTACAAGAGCTAAGGGGGTTGTAGCTCCCTTCCAAGAAAAGTTGGAGAAGGAGAGAAGGTTATAGCTCTCTGCAGGTAGCAGCCTGCATACTGATAAAGGACTGCACCAGTACAGAAACATTGTAAAAATAATTTTCTAAATAAAGGAAGATAGAGATGAATTGCAGCAAGTGGTTTTTTACCCACATTGGGTTTCCACCTTATATCTTGTGTTCTTGTGTGTGATTTTTTTCTACTCTATTTCGTTGTTTCTGGTTACTATTTATTTTATTCTAATACATAGATTAATGATCAACATCTATAAAAGAAATTAAATTATAAGTCTGCATGGTATACATGGATTTCCTTCTCTGTAGTTGCGTATATACGCGGTTTTCACTAACTAAAGTAGCGTATATGATCTGGGTTTGAAAAAGAAAATAATTGACTTGATAATACTGATTCACCTCCCCTCTCATTATTATTTCCAACAGCTGAGGTATAATTTATGTGCATCTAACAATATTGATCTGTAGCGGAGTCTTAAATTTCAAGCCCTTATATAAATTAGGGTTTCTACTCTTGATGCAGTCACAGATCAAGGAGATTCCATCCTTAAATTATCTCATGCTGAGGCCTACACAACGTCCAGGTAGCTAAAGTCACTCTAATGCTAACCTAAAGAGAGGAACCATGGGTCTGACTATTGTTGACCATCATATGGAGCTTTCAAAAGTAGTCTAAACTCTAAATCATGATGTTCGTGACATATTTTTCCGTTGTTAATTGATTTCTGAAGTTGTTGAGTTAAATTGTTGATAATATAATGAAGTGTTGTTCATGAAATCAGATGGTCACCTTGAAGATGTTGGTACGACACATGTATTACAGATAATAACAAGATCTGCTAGCAAGAAATGGTTGAATGTTTTCCATAACATGGAAACAAAATTTGAACTTGTGTTTGTAGGTGACTGCGATATACATATATGAAAAGCGGGATATATGAAAAGTGTTTTTTCATGATGCTTCACAATAACTTTAAATTGATAATTGAGACATGATTTGATTATAGATCTATCTACAATAGCAATTTAGACTTGAAATGATGTCTAATAATATTATTTGATGATTGTTGACTTGGCCTCATGTCAAAGCTATGTGGACACTATGACTTATGTCAGTGTTCGGAAATTGGCCTCCTTGTTCCTAGCACAATGGTTGAAAAAATGATAGTTGTGATTTGTCATGAAAAATCAAACTTGCATGACTCATCCTTGATTTATGCATTTGCACCTAGTGACAAAATGAATTGTACTTGTGATTATGAGAATGAATTGATCAAGTTCGGATTGATAATGCATGACTTGGTGGCATGATGAAGTCATGATTTGTTATGAGCTACACATGCCTTCTAGTTGAAAGTATTAATACTATGATAATGATGTGTTTGATAATGGTCATGATTTGGCTTATAAAATCTTATTAGTTGACTTTGTTGTTGATGGTACAGCATTGAGTTATGTAAGGATGATAATGTTGCCTTAGGAAGGAATTATGCTTAGAGAATTACAATCTAGATATGTCTAGATTTGACAGTTATCTGATGAAGTTAGGATGATGAGTTCCAAGGTATGGCTTTCATATTGATTATGGTCTTGGTTTTACATCCTAATGATCTACTCATGATAGGTGATGAACTTCTGATGATCTAAATTAGAGGGATATGGCTTATGAAGCTCGAAATAATGTATCACAACACAATGAATCGATTTTTGGAATTTGGGAAAGAAATTCCATATTGCAAAGCTATTGGAAAATTCTTTTTAATAATGAAAATGAAAATCCTTGGATACTCTGATTTGAAGTTCAATACCTTGTTGAACTTGACATCGAATCTGATAGTTGAATCATTGTTGTTCCATTGTAAACATCCATCTGTGTGTGTATGATGTTCATAAAACCTTAATGAATTCATGAGAGAGTTTCTTCACTGACATAGAGTTTCCATTGAACATGATTTCAAATATCTACATGAGGTGTTGTTATCTGGCATCATTATTAGCCTTGGGAGAATGACTATATCTCAGCCGAAAATGGGTCCTTTTGAGTGCAAGATTAAATCCTTCGACATATACCTCACTCAATTTTCATTAAGTGATGGGTTTTCTCAGAAGTGCTTCACAACTATACACTTTACTAGTGTTTTTCTTGAGTCTTTGGAGGTGGTTATATTTTCAAAGCAGACACGTACAAGTAGACAAGAAATAATATACCAGACTAATTTAAAGTTATCTCCCTGTAAATAGGGTGTTCCCATTCATAAACCTCACAAATCTCTCTACCTGTTTCTAGTGAACATCTTTGGTACTTGCCATGAATCGTGAGACAATTCCAACCCCATAACTATATATTTCTTATTTAAATATATACCCACTATATTAGAATTTGCACGAGGAGAACTCTATTCTTTTTTCAAAAGAACCTAGAATCAACTTGTACCATGCTATTTAATATTTTCTGTATTTATTTGCATCCTTGGTTTGTGACATAAATATGTAACATACTACCTTGCATTTTCTATACTAACACTCCTAAAAAATAAGAAAGTATGCCCAAATCTATCATTTCAAATGATCTATGTAGCTCACCTTTTGGTTTTTCAATTATCAAAGTTGTTACCTATACTGATGAGATCTTCTACAACTGATACCACAATGACAATATATGTTAGAGTTTTATCCATGTTGTTCTGAAGGTGTTTCTCCTTTAGTAGAGCAAGTGTACAGAGTGGCAACCTTGGCTTGTGTGTAGATAAGTTGAATGCACATTAGAATCTATATGTTGTTTTGAAGGTGTTTCTCCTTCAACAGTGCTTCATATCAGTAGATCCTTTCGGTCCGCACCTTTAGTAGATGCATGCAGCCTTGGGATACATGTTGTAGATTATAGTTTTCCTATGAGGGTGCAGTAGCGACAAAAGAAATGCATCAATTTGATGCATCTTGTGGTTGTTTTATGCAAGCATGTTTGTTTATTGCTTCCCAAACATAGATAGAGCCATATTTAGTATACTTTTATAGTTTGACTTAGATGCTCACTTTCCTTAATTTAGGTGTTTTTCTTAGTCTTGTTTATGCACATAGTTATCTTTTCTTTATCTTTAAGAAAAGTGCATAGTAGAGAATGGCCATATCTCAACCAATTTTTTAACTTCGCTAGACATTAGGGTTTGGTTAGAACACCTCATGGAACAGTTCATAGAGTCATGGATCTGACCTATGATGGTGGGTAGATGTTGTTTTGGTCTTTATGTATCAGTTTTTTAGTGATAAAATGGGTTGGATTTGAGAGGAGAGAACTATTGTAGCTTGTGCTTGGACATTTTCTGGAAATCAAAGGACAAATTTTGTTGCTATTATCTAGGAATTCATGTGTAGTAAGTTTGCAATGTTGTTTTTTCTCTGTTATAGCTTTATATGAAATTTAATTGTCTTCTCTTTCCATTCATCAATTCTTCAACAATTTTCCTTACAGTTTATAAATAGAATTGTGTGAAAAAAACTATGTTTTGATGGAAAAACGATTACCTTCTTTCTTGCTTAATGAATTCATGTTTCATTCTCATTAAGACCCTTTTCTTCTTCTAAACACTACACTACACTAACAAACCCTAAGATCCATTAGAAAAGTAATGCCACCTTGCTCCTTTATATATTTGTTGTTGTAACCCTTTAATCCTTTGACCTAGCTAGCTAGTTTTCCTCCCTTATCTAGCAACAAAACCCTAAATTTTCTAAAACCCACTTGAACCTAGCTATCTAGCCTAAAATCATTTACATTCCTGTCATCTCTTGGCTATGATTTCATAGAGAGATCCCTCTCTAGTTTTGTAGGGCTAGCTACAAAACTAAACGATTGGCGTGTGGTTACCTCCATCAATCTTCTCATCAGCCTAGTACATTTTGGAGGATAATGGAGGTTGTGATAACTAGGTAGTGCCAAGGTGTTCTAGTGAATGTAATGTTCCCAACTCATGCAAAAATGTAATGCTAGTTGTGAGGGCATGACTCCCAAGATATGTTAGGGAATTCTAGGGCATGCTAACATGTGCCAGATAGTACAAAGATGATCTGAAATGATCATATGTTAAAACTGAAGTAGAATTGATTATGCCAACAGTGAAATGAATGTTAACTTAAAGTGCCGAAACCATGAGAACTGCTTGAGAAGAAAGAATTTACGACAATTGATAAAAACACAAGTAAGATGCAAAAAAGAAGTGAAAACAAAAAATACACAGTGATACCAGACAACAATATTGATTACAGAGTTCGTCCTTGATGGACTACGTCTCTGGGTCTGCTTTCAGGATGGGCAATCACTTGATTAGGATTGAAACCGAAGAGGTCGATTACATAGAAATTGACCAAACTGAATGTGCACATAGGCACTTGTGGTCATTTTCATAATAAATCTCTTTGAACAATATTTCCAACACCTATCTCGGTTTCTAATTCTGACTCTCAATGCCCCTGTTACATAAAAAAGAAATTCGCCTATATCCTCCAGAATCTGCACTCTAAAAGCAAAACCACTAATGTCGTATTTATCTACAAAATTGGTGTATTTGTATGTTTTTAGGTACATTCAAGGTCTTCTTAGCCAAGATTGGCATGAATGGAACATGATAGTCTTCGTTGAATAACTAGGGAACAACTTAGTACCTAGTCATATGGTGGTTACATTACCTAGGCCAATTATAACAATAAAAAACAAAAATATAACATAAAAAGCCTAAAAATAAATTTATTTTAAATCATAATCATTGGTGGCTAGATACCTTGGTGGAGAAATGCTAATAGTGCATGTGAACAGTTTCTCTAGCGACGGTTAGCATGCAGGACATTCCACTAAATGCTAATGGCTAACGGTTGGTGAGATGCAATGTTCACATGCCAAAGATTTCCCTGGTTCATATCTGATGTAGTTAAGTTCTGCCACGATCTACACATAAATTTTTTCACATTGTCGTTGTGGTTACGGTTTTATACAATTTCCCATGCGATCCACTCCGATGCTAACCCCGACGGCTAATCCACATTGCATCACATGCATATGGCTCCAATGCAGCTAATCGTTGTGGTTAGGGGACTTGCTATATGTTTTGCAATGTTTTCTAATATTATTTGAATGTAATAGAATAGTCTGAGAGGGTTTTAAATGATAAGTTTTATGCCTTTTTAATACATGGCTTTGGAATAAGGTTAGGGTTTAGGTCTTAGCATAGGTTTTAGGTGTTTTAATGCATGGTTTGAGGTTTTAGATGTAGTTCTAGGGTTATAGGTCTTAGTTACGTTTTTCATACATGGTTTTTCACCATAGCTTTCTAGGGCTAGGTTTAGTCTTTACATCAAATAAAGAAAACCCATTTACAACCAATTGTCACAAAGTGACATTCACGACAATTGTCACATGATGACGGCAACCAAACCATGCAAAATGGACGACAAACCCATGTCAACACCACATCCTGCGAGACAGACGACAATAACATATGAACGACCAAATCCTGGCGGAACTGACGACAACCACATGTTAACAACGAGGTTCCAAACCATATGACCATGAAAACCATATAAATTACCAGATAAAATAAACCATAAACATCACTATCGGAGCTGACGACACCGAACATGTAATGTTGATGATGAAACTGAACCTGTACAACTAATCTGACGAGATCCTCCTGGATCAGAAGGCATGTCAAACAAGCTAGGATGTGCCAAGTGCTAAGCAATGCCAAGATGTACAAGGGTGTGACAATGCATGCGAGGGACTGAAGACAACAAAAGGAAGGAAGAAGTTAAACTACAAGGAAATGAGCTCATTATAGGGTTAATAAGTCATCAATTTACCTTTTCCATGAGGGGCGTGTGAGGCACATCAACACTAGGTGCCAATAGGTGCTAAGTTTCAAGTGTCAATGCATTCTATATGCCAAATCTTACTCCATTTATTCTCATATAGTTTCCAATAATTTATCACATATAAATTTAATATTAAACCATGCCGAAGCATACCAAGTCATCTGAATGCATGCCAAACATGCTAAGACTTGCCAAGTGCCAAAACATGCTAAGTTCCAATGTGCGTGAGGGAGTGTGATGGATGCTATGAAGTGGAAGAGGATATCAAAGGGTGCTAATGTGTGCTAGAGAGTGCCAATGCATGTTGAGGAGTGTTAGGAAGTACTAGGAAAACACAAGGGAGCACTAGGTCAGAATGCATGGAAGTGAATGAACATGACGGTGTGTTGGGGAGTGTCAATGAGTGCTAGCTTTCATGCCAAGGAGGTAGTGACAAGGTATGTTAAGCATGGATAAGGCATGCCGGGGAATATCAGGCCATGTCAATAAGTAATAGAGTGTGATAGGTAGTTATGGGGTGTTCTAACATGTTCCAAATAGTTCTAAGGCATGTCAGGTGCTAAGACATGCTAGGATGTGCAGGGTGCGAGAGTATGCCAGTATGCGTCAAGGAGTTTCAAGGAAACAAAAGGAATAACCAAGCTAAAATGTAAGGTAATGAACACATAAGTGGGTTAATATGTCAACACTATATTTTTTAAAAGGGGCATGCTAGGGACACTGATAATATGTTCCAATACATGCCAAGTGCTATTGTGTGCCAAGTGCTAATCTTTGTCAATCCAATATTATGCCAAGGTGTTCCAGGGCATGCTCTCGACTACAGAGCATGCCAACAAATGATGTGGGAGTGCAATGCTATGCTAGGGCATTCCAACATGTGCTTGGGAATCCTACTCATGGCAAGATGTTCTAGGTACAAATATGTTCGAGGTACAAATATGTTCCAAGACATCCAAGGTGTCAAGGAATGTTAGTGTACTATTCCAAGGCATGTTAAGGTGTGCCATGAGTGTTGAGGAGCGCTAGGTCTCTCTCATTAATACAATTGATAGAGCTTGGTTATGTATTATATAATATAGTTCCTACACACACTAGTGGAACTTTATTTAACGAAATTTTTCTAGATAATAAACCTAATAGAGACAAATCATGTGTTGACTCATAGGAAAACTATATTCTTGTGACTTGACGGAAATGATACACACTAATTACTTCTTAACAAATTGACTAACTATAACCACTATGACCTTGGACACATAATGAAAAAGGCTCCACAACAATGGTCTTAAATCATTATCTTTTGAAAAAATGTAGTAACGGGTACATAGCATCATCAAAAAGTCATTGGAATGATCAATAATGATGAACATTTTTTGAACGTCACCAAAAGTAACTAAAAATAGCATTCGTGAGGGCCAATAAAAGATCTTCACTAGAAGTGTCACCAAAGAGAGAATTAATGATGGGTCTTTAACGACCCTCACCAAAAGTGTCACCAAAGAGAGAATTAGTGACGGGCCTTTAACGACCGTCACCAAAAGTGTCATTGAAAATGGCTTTGGTGACAAACCTTAAAGAACCATCATTATATATACTTACAACAACATCTTTTTAAAGACCATCAACCTATGTAACACTGGTGACAGACCTTCAAAGTATGTCATAGGCGTGAAGCGTCATCAAAAACTCATTTGAATGATCAATGATGACAAACATTGTTTGACCATGACCATAACTAACCAAAAAGAGCATTGGCAATATGGACCCATCACTAGAAGTGTCACCAAAGTGAGAATTAGTGATGGGCCTTTAACAAGCCTCACCAAAAGTGTCACCAAAGAGAAAATTATTGACAAGCATTTAACGACCTTCACCAAAAGTTTCATTGAAAATGGCTTTGGTGACAAACCTTAAAGGACCATCACTATATACACTTGCAACAACGATTTTTCAAAGACTGCCACCATATGCGACATTCAACACAGACATTAAAGGTCTGTCACAAGCATGACCCTCACCAATGACCTTTTTTCTTGTAGTGAAAGGAAATAAAGAAATTGTACAAGAAGGCTCTAAGTCTTCTAGGATGGCCAAGCCAAAGGAAACTTAGATTCCTATGAAGGAAACCAAGCTTGAGAAGCTAAAAATGTCACCAAAATTCATTATTTGAATCAATCCAAGTACATCCTTGTTAAAAATGAAAGTGAAGTTTCTAAGTAACGAGTCTTCTTCACAAGAATACTAAGAATTACACACCCCTAGAGGCCAGTTTGAATTGGTACTTATACAAAGTGATGCGGAAGCATTCTCCTTGAAAGGAGCAATGTTTCCCTTCCAAAATCCCTCAAATAGTTGATATGGTTCCCAACACTAGGAATCTACATTAAATGATAGGGAACACATTCTTAGATATCCTCAATCAATGAGGCTCCAAAATTTGTCAATAATTTCATGATATTGAGTTGATTTATTATTCAATCTTGGTCCATCCTATGGTAGGGAGAAATTCCCTATATTATCTCATTCAAAATTTAGTCCTTATTCACTCAATATTCTGGACAAATAAACATTATTAGGCATATAATATACAATTATCTCTAAAAATTCCTAAGAACATATTAAAGCCAAAAAAACATTATTAAGTGCGTAAGAAGAGGTTTAATATATGCTTCATGTGCTGAAGAAATGTTAGATTCTCCTCAATCTGTGTATAATTTTGAGGCCGTCACACTGTATCAACCTTAAATTTTTCCTCTTACTCTCTAAGTCTCTCTCTCTCTCAATATTCTTCAACTCCCTCCAACTCTCACTCTCAAGTTTGAATCCTTCTTTCACAATTCACAAGTAGTAAGAACAGAGGATGAGAGGCATATATATATATAGGAGCAAGGATTTTGAATCATAAAGGAGGAGCAACTTGCATTGCTTGAGGGAGAGTTACAAATGCCAATTAGAGAGTGTAAGTCATCCCATTAAGGAGAGAAATGCATGCCTTAGTAACTTACACCATAAAGGAGATAATGTAACATATGCATTAAAGAGTGCATAAGAACCATCGTTTATGACATGGTTTAATGAGTCTGTAAGAGAGAGTGTAAGTATCCATTAAGGGAGAGAGAGAGTAACATATTTATTAATTGAGGGGAGTTACATATGACATGATTGAGTGCCATGATTGAGAGACATGAATTTCCTTTTAATAATAATATGGTAGTACCATAAAGGATAATTGTAATAAAAATAATAATAATAATAATAATTAAGTCAATATTGAACTATTATGATTGACTAATCACAAGAAGGGATTTTCTATCAACAAACTTGATTATTTATTGATACAAGGTGATCTACTAATTTTGGAAAGTCATACTTTTATACTTTCTACTTTTAGAAATTCATCCTTGATCTCTCAAATTTTCAACAACTACAACATAAATGGGGTGTTTAAGACAATATTTGAGACAATTTGTGGGTAAATAACAAAAAAAAAAATTGTATATTGTCTTAAATATTGCCTTTAAGAGAGAGTCTCAAATTATTGTCTTAAAAAATTGTGTGTATAAAGACAATATATAACACAAACATTATAGTAGCTAAGGAGACAATTTAATTTTTGTCTCTTGACAATAGTTAGGATTAAAGATATACCATTTTTATCTAGACTATATTTCTTTACTCCTTGCTATTATGGGCAATATAAAACAATGGATTTAGAAAGCATCTCACACTTGAAATAAATGAATATAAAAAGAATTTAATTAGAAATAAAGTACAATACCAATAACTAATTTATGCTAGAGCACGGCGAAGTAGAACCACCAATCCTCTATTTGTAAATAAGGTGCTCTTCCATTTAGATAACACCCTTTAAATAATTATGTGATGAGCTATGCAAGTCCTTGAAATT
Source organism: Pinus taeda (assembly GCA_000404065.3). Lineage (NCBI taxonomy): Eukaryota > Viridiplantae > Streptophyta > Pinopsida > Pinales > Pinaceae > Pinus > Pinus taeda. The sequence continues at coordinate 12,884 of APFE031659419.1, forward strand.
GAATATATAGGCATCGATTTTTAAAAGTCTTTTGAGACATAATGTCATAATATTTGTAAATCTATAACTCTTATTTTTAACTTAATTAAAAATAAGACAATAGGTTTAGGTCAACAATGTGCGCTCCTATCAAGTTCCATTACACCACTTCTTTCCTTATATTACATACTATTCAATCATTAAATAAAGGAAACAATAGTTATTACCAATTTGCAGCAGGGTTTTTTATCACAAGCTTGCTCAAAACTTTTTCCTTGATGTGTCCCTTCACTTGCCTTTGTTAAACAACCTCTGGTGAACCGAACATGAACCCAGTGTGAACCTACTTGGTTTTTTCACACTCTACAACCTTCCACATGCCTCCCTTGCCTTCTAATGCTTTGGTGTCCCTTCAAACCTTTGGTGAACTCTTCGTTAACTTTTAGTGAACTTCAAGTGAAGATAACAAGGAAACTACTACACAACATACATTTATAATGACAGATAGGTGTTCAAATGCGAGAAATTTCTTCTCATATTATTTCTCAGAAAGAATTTAGATTATAGAGAGTATTATTTTTAGAGATAGACTATAGTTGCATTTATCGGACTTTTGCTTCTCATAGAAGAGTAAGCATTACAAAAGGCTTCCTGGAAATGTATAGGCTCTGTCTAAGAATATATAGACTTGACAGACTCAAAACTTCTAACAGATCTGACCACTTTAGGTTCTTACTAGTGCTGAACACACTGATATGCATGCCTCTCAGATCTTTGAGACTCTAAGACTCTAAGACTCTATGATACTCAAACTCCGAATGCCAAATGAGCCTAACCTCTTCCAATATATAGGAAATGTGGGGGAACCAATGTTTTGCTTATTGGTCGGCAAACTATTGTTCACAAATATTCTATCAGCCCATGAGATGTGGCTCAAGGCACACCAAAAGTCAGAGAAGTGCTCCGAGTCTCTGTGACTGAGGAATTTTTAGTACAAGGTACACTGTGGATGATCATACAAATCCCATGGAAAATATTCCCACATAGCTATTTACATAGTGGATTCTTTTGTACAGCAAAGCCCACGAGAGAAGTTGGTCGCAATTAAGCCCATGTGACTGGACATCATAACTACACTGATAGATGCTTTTATTGGATAAGCCCATGAGAACTATCACAAAATAGTAATATCGAGAAATCTATATTTTTTATACAGTGCTTCATCCCATGCTTTGGTGAAAATTCTATGTACAATCATGGGCTTCCCTAAAATTATTTGATTTTTTATTTTTGTTAATACAAGCCATTGATAATGTCTGGCCATATATTCTTTTAAGGTCTCATAATCAGGAAAAGGTGTCCTTTCCTTTACTATCATTTCATTGACAGTCTTGTATGGCAAATGAAAATGGTCGCTGATGTTGTTCTCAAAGCAGAAGTCACAATGAAGCCTGCAATATGCTTCATGATATAATGGATCCGTTGCTATCCTGTTGACTCCATAGTCAGCCCACCATTTTTGTACCCAATCACATTCCTGGTTTCTTTGCATTATCCTAGTTGTACTAAATCTTAATTTAGTATAATGGGGTTCTTCTTTTTCATCTATATTCAACAGATCCCACCACAGTTGTTTATAGTTGGAGAAATCATATACTATATCTTGAAAACTTAATTTGGGATCTCCGCTTGGCCATAAAGCTACAGTATGTGTTGGCATGCACCATGCCAGGTTCCTGCTATGGTTTATGAAAAAATATTTTTCATAAATTTTGCTATGAATTCCTCCATGGCACCAGATACATGTGATATCATGGAAATCTATTTGGAGGGCATCTTTTGCATATATAGCATATGTCTTGGCTTTTGTGTAAACCATATCGTGTATCCATCTACTTCCTTTCGAGTAAACCTTTCTTTCTAGTACAAGATGGAAAATATCTGTATGGGCTTGAAAATTTGCATCTAATACTTTGGTATTTCTTAATTGCTAGGTAGGTTTCCATTTATCTTTGTGTTCAGACCAATCTTGGTTATCTGGTATTGTTCGTAGAACTTCTTGTTCTTGAGTTTGATCCCATTCTGTAACAGTAACCATTATATGTTCTTGTTGCTGAATAAATTCCCTACTAAGAAAATCTAGTAAATAGTTTTTTTCCCATTTTATATGTTCGACCTCAAAGTCAAAGTTTGCAAAGACAACTTGTCATCTAGTAAACTTAGATTCACCTAGTTTCTTTGGATCTTTAGTCAAGACCTTTTCAAGGCTGAGGCGTCTTTTCTCAAAAGAAATTTCATGTTTTACCAAATGTATATCAAATTTATTAATACAATTCCACGCATCTTTTACGTCTTTTTTAATTGTGGAATAGTTTAGTTCCACAAGGTTCCAGGTTCCCGAAGCAAACTCGACAATTTTTTTAGTGACATCCTTCCTTCGTTTGAGGATACCACCCCATCTTGTGTTACTGGCATCTCACTCTACAATTTTAAATGAGATGTCATCCGATACATATAGAATAGGAAGAGTTTTTACCCTTGCTTTGATTTTCTAGACAACTTTTGTATGTGCTTCTGATGACAGAGGTGGTTATTTCTTGAGTCTCTAATTGAGGATGCCTCTGTCCTTGGCATAATCCTGGTGGAAATTGCTGACATAATTTAAGCATCCCAAAAACCTTTGAAGTTGAGTTCTATCGGTGATGACATCTGGGAATCTATCAGAGAATTCAAGTGCATGCTTCTGCAAAGTTATCTGGCCATTCAAAATTGTATGACCAAGGAATAGAATAGAAGTTTGAAACACTTCTATTTTCTTTTTGCTTAAGACTAAACCATTTCATTTTACCAACTTTATAAACATATGAATGTGCTTGAAATGGTCATGGACATTCTTGGAGAAAACTAGAATGTCGTCAATATAAACTAGAAGCCAATCAAAGTAAGGCTTAAAAATTTTATCCAACACCTTTTGGAACTTTGAGGGAGCATTTTTCAGCCCAAAAGGCATAACATTCCACTGGTAGTGACCTGTAGGAATGTTGAATTCTATTTTGAATTTATCCTCTTTAGAGATAGTTACCTGCCAAAATCCTGCTTTCAGATAAACTTTTGAGAATATTTTTGCTCCTGTTATCCTTCCCATTAGATCTCCTTTATGGGGAATAGAATAAGTGTCATCTGCAAGAACATAATTTTGAGGCTTAAAATTTATAGATAATATTGGAATTCCTCTCTGCCCTTTTATTCACATAAAATCCATAATAGTTCCATGGACTGTTAGATTCTTGGATGAGCTTTCGATCCAGTAACTATTTGGTTTCATTTTCACACAGATCCATGTACTCCTTGTTCATAGGAATGGCTCAACTTTTATAGGGCTTTCCTGTATATCCTTCTTTGTAGGGTAGTTGGACTGTGTGTTGTTTTCTATGCTAGAAGGCATTTGGCTCTTCTAAGAAACATTCCTCTTCTATCTTCTTTTTTATTTCTTTAATTTTTCTTTTAGCAAGTGGATCCTTTATTTGTTCTTCTACCTTCAATGTAGATTTCAAATCTTTTAGATCTGTCAATTTTGCTTCATCTTTGTCTAGTTCTTTAACTGTTTGGACCATAGTGGAGATTCTAGGATTTGAGATATAGGGCATCTCAATTCATCTTTTTTTCCCCATTGATGTGGGAAAAATGATGAAATAGCTGGTTTTGTTCCCTTTTAATCTAGCTGATCCATGAGGTTCAACTGCGGCTAGGAAAATATTTCCTAGAATACAATCAACTGGAATTTCTGTGGCTGCAAATTTTAAATTTATGCAATGATGGTTAAAGTAGATGGAAGATTTTGGAACTTCATAATTAAGTGTTTAATTACCAAGACCAACAACGTTTCTTTCTGCAAAAATCTAGTATTTTGCAGGAATGACTTTCATATTTAATATATTCACATCAACACCAGAATCAAGGAGCACAGTTAATTCAAACATTCCCCCCTGAATGAAAATATTAACTTTAACATGATGTTGTTGATATGCAATGGCAACAATCCTCATTTCTTGAAATCCTAAAACGTGATATTTTCTTCCTTCAATTATTTCAATGTTTGGATTCTTGGCATATTCTACAGTATTCCATGGATTTCTAGCTCCCTTTATTGGTTGTTTTCCATTTTGAATTTCAGCTATTTGAGATTTTAAAGCGGAGATTTATGTTTTGATGTGATGAATTTCTCTACTTACCTCCCCCAAGGTGTGTGAGCGAACTTTGTCTTGCTGCTGGTGTTTCTAGAATGATCTTGTATTCCACTCAAAGGAGGCATCTACAAATACAGGCTTTTTAGCCGAAATTTTTGAAGAACTGGAATGAAGTTGTTCCATAAATGTCTATGTAAGCCTATGTTCCATAAATGTCTCTGTAATCTTGTTCTTCATTTCTCCATCTTCCATATCATGGATTTGAGAGAGAATTTTGATTTCTTCTTCTCCTATTGTAGCCATTAGTACCTTTTCTTTGGGTGGTACTGAGTAGATTTCTTCAATGCTAGAGTCACTATAAGATCCGGAATCAGAGTCAATATATATATGACAAGCATAGTTATTTGATTCTGAGCATGAACACTGATTTATATATGCATGTAACTCTTCATCATAAGAGATATAGGAAGAACTATAAGAGTCAGGAGAGGACTCTTCTAGCTGTTGTTGTTGGATTTGATCTTTGATGACCACATTTGGACATCGTTCTATTTTGTTAGTGTGAGAGCCACACTTCAGACATTTTAATTGTCCCTCTATTTATATATTTTTAACCCTTTGGAATAGAGCTTGGGACTTTTTCCTCTATTCTTTTTGGACTCTTATCCATCTGGACATTTGTTTGATGTATGTCCAGTTTTTCCACCTAACTAGCAAGTGAGTTTGTTCCACTTCTCTTGTTCAGAAGTATGCAAATTAATATCAAAAGGTTTGTAGTAGTGTGTCCTGGGAATATATCTTTACTGTCCTTTTCTAGCTATGGAAGATCCTTTAGGCCGGATGGCTGTCCGTCTTTTATGCCTATGGATTTTAGCAGTTTGTTTATATTCATTTTTGGACCTTTTCTTAGCTTTCCTTTTCAAACCAAGGGATCATCATTGGTTAATCCATATTTGCTGTAGATATATTTTATGTCTGGAAACTTGGAAAGCTTTCCTAAGGATCTATTTACCTTAGAGCTTGCGCACAAACTGACTAATGTCTTGGTTATAAGAGGATAAATCTCTCCCCAAGTGTATGATTGAAAAGTCAACTGAAATATTTCTTGCAATCACAGATAGTCAGCAAATCTAGATGGAAGGGCAGCAAGATATACCTGTTTCCATAATAGATTTTTAGAATCTTTCACTTCATAAATTATTTTTATCCAATCGCGGTGAAAGTATTTAAGCTGTGACATTTTGTGGCATTTAAGATTCATCAAAATGACTTCATGCTTGTCTGCAATCTCTATTTCACAGCCACACCAATGCTCTAATATCATGGAGGTTAGAACATCGATCATGTTGCTTGTTGTTGAGCCACCTATATTATGAATTATCTCCTGCTTCATCTTTGAGAACTTCATTCTCCATCTTTGCCAATAATGCTGGACATGATTCTGTTTCCCACCACCTGAGTTGTGTTCCTGTAAAATACTAAATAATTGTTTTCCAAGCTTCAATCTCACTTTTTCCTCTAAGTCACATAAGCTTATATTCAGTAAACATCATGTCAAGCAATTGCCTAATTTGACCAACAATCAGATTATCAATGTTCCATTCATGATGTGAGTCAGGGAAGAAAGTATGTGCTTCTGGGAGCCTGTCTTTTCCTTCTATATCAGGAGCAGGATACTTACAGAACCTACTTTCCAGTGGTTCGTAAATAGGGAGAATCTGAGATTCAGATTCTTTCTGTTCTTCTTCTTCCTTAAATAAGGAAGAAAATGTGATTTTCTCTATAGCCTCTGATTTTTTAATAGAAGATTAGGCTACTTATCTGGGGAATAATGCCAGAAATTTGTTAACTAGCTTGACGGGATCTTGAATCTTGACATTTATTTTATATAGAAATGAAGTTGGAACTGGTTTATCAACTTTAGACAGATTCATTTTCTCAACTCTTTTAGTTAAACCAATTAATAAAATTTTAGTACTACCATTGTGGTCTACCATTTTTTCTTCTACTTCTTCTATTTTATTCAAAGATTGTTTGGCATATGATCTAACAACTGATGAAGAATATTGTACATCATTGATACTTTTGTTTACATCATTGAGAGAAATATGAACAGTATTAAACTGTTCTTTTATTTCTACAGACTTTGTTGTGTTCATTTTGAGGCATTTAATTGCAGTATTGGTCCAATTAATATGCTCACTGGCCTTCTGAATTCTACCATCTATTCCCAATGCATTTTCATCTTTCTGAACTAGAGTAATTGCTTTAGCTGTATTCTAGTTTTCTCCTATTATGATTCCTCTATATGGGCGAAAAGTAGATGGAGTCTACACTTACATTCCATGCAACTGTTATGCCTTTTATGTGAATAAAAGGGCAAAGCAAATTAGAGGAATTCCAAGATTAGTTATAAATTTTAAGCCTCTAAATTTTGTTCTTACAGATGACACTTATCCTATTCCCCATAAAGGAGATCTAATGGAAAGGATATCAGGAGCAAAAATATTGTCAAAATTTGATCTGAAAGCAGGTGTTTGGCAAGTAGCTATCTATGAAGAGGATAAATTCAAAACAACATTCAACATTCCTACAGGTCACTAAGAGTGGAATGTTATGCCTTTTGGGCTGAAAAATGCTCCCTCAAAGTTCCAAAGGGTGATGGATAAAATTTTTAAGTCTTACATTGATTGGCTTATAGTTTATATTTATGACATTCTAGTTTTCTCCCAGAATTTCCAAGACCATTTCAAGCACATTCATATGTTCGTAACGTTGGTAAAACGAAATAGTTTAGTCTTACCAAAAAGAAAATGGAAGTGTTTTAGACTTCTATTTGATTCCTTGGTCATAGAATTTTTAATGGCTAGATAACTTTGTAGAAGCATGCACTTGAATTATCTGATAGATTCCCAGATGTCATCACTGATAGAACTAAACTTCAAAGGGTTTTGGGATGTTTAAATTATGTTAGCAATTTCTACCAAGATTTTTCCACGGATAGAAGCATCCTCAATCAAAGACTCAAGAAAGAACCACCTCTGTGGTCAGAAGCACATATATAAGCTGTCTAGAAAATCAAAGCAAAGGTAAAAACTCTTCCTATTCTATCTGCAAATTTGCAAGCCCATAAAGATATTTTTCATCTTGTAGCAGAAAGAAAGGTGTACCCAAAAGGAAGCAGATGTATACACGACATGGTTTACGCAAAAGACAATAAAGATGCCCTCAAAAGATATTTCCACGAAATCACATGTATTTTGTACCATGGAGGATTTCGTAGCGGAATTTATGAAAAATATTTTTGCATAAACTGTACCAGGAACCTAGTATGGCCCATGCCAACTCAAACTGTAGCTTTATGGCCAGGCGGAGATCCCAAATTATTTTTTCTAGATATAGTATATGGTTTCTCTAGCTATAAACAACTATGGTGGGATTTGTTGAATATAGATGACAAAGTAGAAATCCATTATACTAAATTAAGATTTAGTACAACTAGGATAATGCAAAGAAACCAACAATGTGATTGGCTACAAAAATGTTGGGCTAACTATGAAGTCAATAGGACAACAATGGATCCATTATATCATGAAGCATATTGCAGGCTTCATTGTGACTTAAGCTTTGAAAATAACATCAGTGGCTGTTTTCATCTGCCATTCAAGACTGTCAGTGAAATGATACCTTTCCCTGATGATGAGACCTTAAGAGAATATATGGCCAAACATTATCAATGTCTTGTACTAACAAAAATAAAGCATCAAATAATTTTAGGGAAGCTGTTATGAAAACATCCTTTCCATATATAGGAGTCTAAGGGATCATAATATAATCAAAGCCAACATAACAATAATAATGTAAGGACATAATAATAACAATAGTGGGCTTCTATGGGGCACAATAACAATATGGGCACTACATGGTTATATCAATATAATAAAGGGGTTGTACTAATAACAATAAGGGGTTACCCTAGTAGTATAGGGGCCTAACATGCCCCTCTCCTTCAAAAAGTGATGTCCTCAATGCTTGAGTAGTTCTTGATGCTTCTGTATAGAATTCTTATCCTCCCATGTGGAATCTTTAATGGGTAAGTTATTCCACTTGATTAGGTACTCTAAAATTTATTGATTTAGTAGCTATCGGGTTCTTGTTTCTGTGACTGCCCCAGGTTCTAATATGATTTTTCCTTCCTCTTCAATTTTTGGCAATATTGTTTGAATTGGGATCTTTTGCAACTTTTGAATAAGTGGCCATACTTCTTTGTCCTTCTTCCATTCATCCCTTGCTTCGTTTATCCAATCTGGTTGGATAATAGAAATAGAACAAAACAATGCTTCCACATCCTCATCCTTTCTTAAGAGTGCATCTACAAGAAAATTTTGCTTCCCTTTTCTATAGATGATGTGAAAGTCATAACCCAACATATTTGTGACCCAATTTTTTTGTTCTTCTAAAGATAATAGTTTTTCTAAAAATTATTTAAGACTATCATGATCCATTTTTACCTTGAAGTGTCTTCCCATTCGGTAAGGTCACCATTTCGTAAGTGCATATAGTATTGCCAACATTTCTTTCTCATAAATACCTGGCTTAAGATGTAGCAGTAAAAATACACAATCACCTACATCAAAACATTTTTCACTATGATGTTGATCTACCTATTGTTTCATTCGATTTTGCACCAAAGTGGCATTATCCTTTAAAAGTTGGAGAACTTGTTGTTGATGCTCGATGTGTTATTTCACTGCTTGAACCTTTTTATTCTTGATATCTCCTTCTATATTTAGAGTTTTAGGAGTGGTAATTTCTTCCAATCCTTTACAAGATATGGTCGGATTCATTTCTTGATGCTCAATGTGATCTTTCACTTCTTGAAAATTTTTCTTCCTCATATGCCCTTCTATCTTGATAGTTTGAGGAGTGTTAATTTTGACCAATGAATTACAAGATATGGTTGGATTCATTTCTTCTTTCTCAATGTGATCTTTCACTTCTTGCACCATTTTCTTCTTGATATAAACCATCTCATAAAAAGATAGAAAATATAGATGAACACCTTAGAAATAAGCCTCTTCGAGGGGGCAACCTCCTTTACATTACAAAAATGAACAATTCTTGGACGATACAAATGAAAATACCTCCTTTCTGTATAGGAGTCTAAGGGGTCATAATATAATGAGAGCAAAAATAAGAATAGTAATGTAAGGGCACGATAATAACAATAGTGGGATTCTATGGGGCACAACAGTAACAATATGGGCACTACATGGGTACATCAATATAATAACAGGGTTGTACTAATAACAATAAGGGGTTACCCTAGTAGTATAGGGGCTTAACATGCCCCTCTCCTTCAAAAAGTGGTGTCCTCAACACTTCAGTAGTTCTTGATGATTCTGTATAAAATTCTTATCCTCCCATGTGGAATATTTAACGGGTAAGTTCTTCCACTTGATGAGATACTCTGAAATTGATTGATTTCATAGCTGTCGAGTTCTTGTTTCTGTGACTACTCCAGGTTCCAATATGATTTTTCCTTCCTCTTTAATTTCTAGCAATATTGTTTGAATTGGGATCTTTTTCAACTTTTGAATAAGTGGCCATACTTATTCATGCTTCTTCCATTCATCCCTTGCTTTATTTATCCAATCTGATTGGATAATAGAGATAGCACAAAACAATGCCTCCACATCCTCATCCTCTCTTAAGAGTGCATCTGCAACAAAATTTTTCTTCCATTTTCTATAGATGATGTTAAAGTCATAATCCATGATATTTGTGACACATTTTTTTTGTTCTTCTAAAGATAATAGTTGTTCTAGAAAGTATTTGAGACTATCATGATCTATTTTTACCTTGAAGTGTCTTCCCATTTGGTAAGGTCGCTATTTCTTAAGTGCATGTAGTATTGCCAACATTTCCTTCTCATAAATAGCTTGCTTGAGATGTAGCAATAAAACTACCCAATCACCTACATCAAAACATTTTTCACTACGATGTTGATCTACCAGTTGTTTCATTTGATTTTTGCACCAAAGTAGCATTATCTTTTAAAGGCTGGAGAACTTGTTGATGATGCTCGATGTGATATTTCACTGCTTGAACCTTTTTCTTCTTGATATGTCCTTCTACCTTTAGAGTTTGAGGAGTGGTAATTTCTTCCAATCCTTTACGAGATATGGTCGGATTCATTTCTTAATGCTCGATGTGATCTTTCACTTCTGGAACATTTTTCTTCTTGATATGTCTTTTTATCTTCATAGTTCGACGAGTGGCAATTCCAACCAATGAATTACAAGACATAGTTGGATTCATTTCTTCTTTCTCGATGTGATCTTTCACTTCTTGCACCTTTTTCTTCTTGATGTGTCCTACTATCTTGAGAGTTTGAGTGATACTTCTTGCCAATGCTTTACAAGATATGGTCGGATTCATTTCTTCTTTCTTTGGGGTTGGGTCCTAGCATATATCCTCTTCTTTTGATGTTTCATGATCCTTTTCTTCCTCCTATTCATACTCTATGTAAAATAATTTCTTATCAGCACACTTATGACCTTTAGTGCATTTTCTATCACAATTGTAACAAAGCCCTTTTTCTCTTTTTTCTTCCAATTGTTGTGATGTCAGTCTTGTAGGTTGTGGAAAGCTAGGAGAAGAAACAATTCCATAATTATAGTCATGAGTGGTGGGATTCCTTGTTTTCATAATTTCACTTTCAATTTTTCTTTCCAACTCAAATCCCTCCTCCAATGAACGAGGTTCCCAAAAACAAACCTCATGTTGAATGTTGTCCTTTAAAGTCCCTATGAAGACATCAATCCTTTGCTTCTCTGGAATATAATTTACCCTTCTATTCAATTTTTGAAAGTCTTCAATGTGCTCTTCCATTGAACCCTTTTGTTTGAGATTTATTAATTGGCTAAAGAAGGAGTTTCTCTTTGTATCCTCATAATGTGCTGTCATTTCCTCTATGAAAATTGACCACGTGACAAGTGGTTTATGAGAACAAAGCCCTTTCTACCATAAAAATTTATTCAGTTCTAAATAATTAGATGTAATACATACCTTCTATAATAGTCGTACACCATGTAGATCAAAATATTTCGCCTTCTGTAGTATCCAATTTACCGGATCCTTGCCATCAAACTTTTGCATCTCACTTTTTCTTGATTTTAGGAGCTCAATCTTGAAACGATTGTAACTCTGTAATTGTGGATCTTCCAATTTTTAAATTGTGACCTATAGTAGCCCTTTGCATCCTCTTTCCAATGCCACTAGTTTGATCCAAATTGGATTCTACAAGGAAGAGTTATGCCAAATCACCCAGGGTGAGTTGATTATAGACTAGTTCAGTAGCGCGAACTTGTACGATGTGTCACGTGTCACTATTTCGACCTTTGGTTCTAAAAAATGTACACAAGAAACAAAAATACATCCTTTTTCCGTAACTTCTCAAGCAATTTCTATCTGATGTTCAAAGAGAAAGTTATGATGATTTTCCCCAGGTCAGCTGTTTCGAATGTAATTTGCGGGTCTGCAAGAACCCTAACTTCCTCAGACTATATCTCTGAAAATATAGCGAGACAGGGTCTAAAATTTAGAGCCAAGGTTCAGACTAGTTTCATAACAAATGGGTTTTTTTCTTAGCTTCTAAAACTTGGTAGCAAAATAGTTATAGTGAAACTCCCATGATGACCTGTTTGGAGTAGAGAAACCCTAGAATCCACAGCTCTCATAACAATATTTATGAAACCAACTCACAAAAAGATAGAAAAGATCGTTGAATGCCTTAGAATTCAGCCTCTTCGAGGGGGCAACATCCCTTACATTACACAATTGAACAATTCTTGAATGATAGAAATGAAAATACCTCCTTTCTATATATAGGAGTCTAAGGGGTCATAATATAATCAGATTCGACATAACTTTGGTGATAATTTATTATCCTTCTTAGCTTGTTTGAGTGACATTTGTTTATATCGTTGTAGCCGTAGGAATACCCAATCACCTAGATGAAAACATCTTTCGCTGTGATGTTGATCTGCCTGTTGTTTCATTTTATTCTGCGCCAACACGAGGTTATCCTTTAAGAGTTGGAGGACTTGTTGTTGATGCTTGATGTGATGTTCCATTGCTTAGAATTTTCTCTTAAATATGATGTGATGGATGGTGGCTGATTCCCATAAAGTGCCATAACTGGGGTCATTTTTGTTCTTGTATGGAAGGAAGTGTTATACCACCATTCAGCCAGAGGCAACCATTTGACCCATTGTGCATGTTTACA